>PVJO010006899.1:0-55000 GCA_004026905.1 Hystrix cristata | reverse complement strand
CCTACATTCGTTTCTTTTTTTCTCTCTCTCTTTTTCTTCTGTCTAAAACAAACCAACAAAAAAAAAACCTAAAAGGAGGGGGAAACGTTTCCAGTTTCCTGTGTTAAAAAATGATTCAACTATTCAGCCTCATTTTTATTTGGGAGAAAGCGTCACAAATGAAACTTTAGAATGATAGAATTTCTGAGCCTTCAGTGATAAAAGAAGTTGTCAGTGACTGAGCAGCATTTTCCCAAACACCAAGACACCATAAATCTGCCTCAATCTCCCTGCAAGACTTCTTCCCTGCTGATGCCACTACATCCAGCACCAGAAGAGGGTGCGAAGGGAGGTGGTGATGAAGATGGGGCTCTTTTCAAAAGAGTTTGAAAGAAAAACAGAAACAGAAGTCACAACTGAAAGCTTTTTTTTTAAAGTGTAAAATCTGCGATACCTGATTTCATGGCTCTGAAACTCTTCCAATATTGGTTTTAAACGGGATATAGCTTTCTCCATCTGGGCCTTTGAGCCCAAGACATCTAATAATGAGAAAAATAAGAGAGAAAACACACCACACTTTCAGAGATTGTTTCTAATGGAAACCCAGTTTTGACAACCCCGCAACCTGCTTTATACCACTAAACTGAAGGAGACTATGGATAGGAAGAGGGTGGAGAAGAGACATAGCTAATAAAATATTTAAGAACATCAGGAAGAGCCATAGCAGGCTTTTAGTGGACCCAGAAAAGGCATCTTCCTAAACTATCACTCAACCAAGATTTAATGTATTAATAAAATCACCTTCAGATTATAAAGTTAGAACACACGCATGAAACACAGACAGATAACCTATTTTTAAAATCTGACAGGACAACCTGTTTTAGAAGAAAGACAATGCCAAGTACATTGATCTTTGTGGTCATTCACAGGTGACTGGTACTGAGAACCAACGTCTGAGTATCACCCAGGAGCCATACTCTAATCGGGCACAGATGTCCACATACCTCTTACAGCATCTTAGTAAGTTTGCAACTGATATGGACAAATAAACAGGTACGGTACACAGCTAATGTCTGAATACTACCTCCTCCACAATTATTGTTGCCAAAGGAGATGAATGACTGATTGCATGTGATGGAATTTACCATCTTTCAAATGTGCATTTTCCTCTTGAACACTGAAATAATGATGGTGCCAGAGAGCCATGCAAATTGCCCAATCTATCAGCAATTTTCTCTGTGTTTGATTTTCAGTCCTCTGCATTTTATTGCTTCAGACATAACAGTAGCAGAACTGAAAATGCTCTTTACATTCCCCAGGTGATTCTAATTTACAATAGATAAGCAAAGGCAATTTTCCCTATTATACTAACCAGAGAAAGACACCCCCGTATGTTAGAAAGTTCAATAAATACCAGGCAAGGGATTCCACTGGGTACACTAGCCCACTCAAAAAGTGAAAAGGAAAACAAAGGATTAAGTGGAGCTAAGCAAACAAAGTCTGTTTTCATCCACACATGCCTATAAAAGTGAGTGGACATCCTATCTAGGCATCGAAAGTATATTTCAACCTAATTCGGAGGCCTCTTTTCCACACAGAAAAAATGGAATTAAAACCAAATTCTGTATGTGAATTTGTACTAATTTAAAGAGATATGAATTATCTCTCTTTTCAGTATATTTGAGTTAGGTTTGCGCTGACATTAGTATCTCTACAATAGTACTGTACTTCACCACCCTCGCCCTTGCCTCGCCCACATTCCAAATCATTCAGCTTTTGAACAATGGCAAATTGTTTTCTATATAGCGATTACAGTTTATCGTTGACTGCAGAGGAGTCTATGGAAGAAAAATCCTAAGAGAGTTTCGGGAAAATGTGAGCTGTCAGCCTGACTGATCTGCATAAATTCCCTCCTCGATCTCATCTATTTTGCTTTTGTTTCAGATTCCTTTAAGTGGGAAAATAACACAAGCAGTAGATGTTTTAAAGGCCCAACCTCAGGCCTTCTCTCACTCCATATTTTGTTAATTTTTTTTTCTTGGCAAGAAAAACTTAATTATGTAAAGTAGCACAGCGACAGCTCACCCAGATTTTTCACTGATCCACAGCATAGATAAGCAATTTTGAGGAAGCTAAATATTCAGTGAAGATTCTGCTAATCACTACTCCAGGAACAGCCCAAAAGAAAGATTATTCTTTGCATTGTGCATGCGCCTGTCATTTGGAAAGCTTTGCAAATATTCAGTAATGCAAAGGCTTGGGGGGGGGGGAATAAGTCTCAAAGGTAAAAATGTAAAACTTACACTCTTTCACAAATTGTACCATGATAATAAAGGTGTTATAACATTCTTGGAAATTAAGAGGCCGGACTTCTATAATTTCAGAAAATAACACACAGGAGCAGAATCTTACATGGGATGAAAGCACTGCAAATTAAACCATTTTGCTGCAAGATAGTTCAGTATTTATAAAACAGTTTTCTTTAGAAATAATAGTGTATTCTAAGAGTATTTCTGACTAGGGCCAGAAATTATCTCTCCCATTTTTGATCCAACATTTGGCAAACAGTCTCGGGCTGAAAACCTACGTGCATATTATCTCACTTCATCACACTATTCTACTCGGACCATAAATTTATTATTAGAAAAACTTCCTACCCTTGAAATTTGATCTGTTCTGTTTGGATAATTTTGTAGGTTTTATAAAATGTATCCACTCCTAAATTTAAAAGAGTAAAATTTAAAAGCCCAATGAAGGTATAATTAAGAGTCTAATGATAGAAACAATACATGAATGACTAAGATTAATTTTGTAATTCATCAGTTTAGATGGCCTTCAGTCTGTCTAGGAATAATCAACCACATATTTGTAGCATTCATGTCAGGCCCTTCCTACACAATTTTTTTGTCGTTACTTTGTGGGGCTGTGGATCAAGTGCTCTACTCTCCTTTGACACTGAGAGTTTCATGAAACTTGCTGGGTTGAATTTTAACCTCATCGTCACGACTGGGGTTTCCCTGACCCCTGCTAGATTCGCTTTCACTCCTTGCTTCCCTTCCCCAAGCATTCACTTGTCTCAGTTCTGAACCGAAACAGACATAGTACTCATTTTCTGATCACTGATTTCCACCAACAAAACTACTAATTTTACTGAAAGCCTGAGGAAACAGAGAAGAGAAGTTTTACATCTACAACTCGAAAGCAAACATTAGATGTCCTTGTTCAAAGTGCTTTGGCAAATAAATCCCCTTTCTCACTATGTGTCTTTCTATTCTCTTCAGAGTGCTCCTTCTGAATTCTCAGTCTCTTCTACAGAGTGGTTTTAATTCCTCATTTCTCCTTTCAGACACCCTTCCCACCCTCAAGTAAATTGGCAGGATATTTGTCTTATAAATGACAGTTCTTGCCCACAAAAGAATCCAAGTATCTGTTTCCAAGATCATTTTCTCACCCCATATGTATCTCACCTTGTTTGAAGTGGAACTATATTGTTACCATTCCCACTTCCCAGACAAGAAAACCAGATCTAGATGAGTAAATTTACTTGCAAGACCACAGCCTAGTGGAGTCAAGACAGGAATCCAAGTCACCTACAATGTGTGGTCCTCTCCCCTCCAAGACAAAACCCTTCCCTCCATCAATCGCTCTTCTCTTCTGTCTCTCAAAGGCTGGAATTCCTCAGGGAATATACAGCATGTGCTATGTGATTAATATGTGTAGTGAGGACTGATTAGCTCAGTGGTTTCCAGAGTGTCATTCCTGGATCTGCAGCATCAGCATCTCCTGGGAGCTAATTAGAAATGTGAACTCGTGGACTCTCTCCAGATCTACAGAATTAGAAACTTTGGGACCAGGGCCCAGTAATCTGAGTACTAACCATCTTTCCCAGTGATTCTGAAGCACTCTAGATTTTGAGACCCACAGGACTACAGATCAAACAGGTTCCCTCTTCTTCCTAGGAGGGAATTAGCCTACATTACCTGACATCATGAATGGAGCCAGTGGAGTATGAACAAAGCCATTGCACGCTATTTCCAGGTTTGGCTCATAAAAAGCTTCTGCACATGACACTCTGTGACACTCCCATTCCATCTTCATGCTACAGGCAGGCATGGTGACCCTGAAGGTATGTAGAGAAGAAAGTGGATTCCCAGGATATGAGCAGGCCAGGTCGCTGAAGTGTGGAAGTGCTACTTGAAGAAAAGCCACATGTTGACCAAGAATAGCCAATTTGTGTAAGCCACTTAAAGCTTGACATTTACCCATTGTCGCTGTTAGCACTGGCCTAACTCATGTAAAAAAACTGTTATTTTGAGTAAGCATAAATTCCAGGGTTCTAAGAAAGAAATTAAGATATGTAGGAGGTTAAGCTACCCACTCTAGCCCTATTTGCCTCTTTCCTGAAGAAAAAGATCAGAGGAAAAAAATTCCTAAATTCTAGAATAAGAGCAAAGATGATATGTGTTTTCTGAATTGCTAGTGAATGGGAAGAGGGAGACAAAGGCAAGCGACAGGAGATGCTTAGGCACTAGAACAGGAAGGGCAGGGGATCCAAAACAGGAGATTTGTGCCTCTGCTGATCTCACCTTCGATGATGAGAATTCTATAAACACTTATCCCTCTTGGATAGCTAGGGACTTAGGGAATAAAATTCGACTAAAAGTTGAAATATTTAGCATTCAGGGCTATTATTGACACTAACAATTATTAGGTTAAATGCATTCATCTTGCAGAAATTTAGTTAACTACCCAGGATTCTTGGTAGGAGAACCAAATCAGTTTAAGACCCTTTTCTATCATCTTTTTTTTTTCTTTTACTTTAAAGCACTTTCTTACAAATATTATTTCCCTCTCTATACTTCACACTCAGAACTTACTACGGAGGTTAAGTACACTGAGCTTGGCTCTACTGTCAATGTTTTAAGAATTCTGACAGCTTTATTGACTAGATTTCTACAATAATAGGGGATTCATTTGTCCATAAAAACTACAGGAACAGAAAAGAATCCCTAAACTCTCTTTTTTTCATGAAAGAGTGCGCAGAGCCCAGACAGAACTGAGACATGGAGAGGCTCCTGGGCTTAATGGAATGCTTACTGAGATCTATCGATTCAGATGCAACACATTGATTGGCCGTCTAGCTCTCCTCTCTGTAACACCTAGCTGAAAGAAAAACTGTGGCAACAGATAAAAGATGTCAGCAATGTCACCAGCTGTGATCACAAGTTTCCAAAAGGGATTGTGAAAGTTACTGAAGCATCTCTTTAACGTTAGTTTCCAGGAATATACTGTCAAGCTTTTGTCTCAGTAAGATTCCGAATAGCACCTTAGATATTTCTGCATCACAGTCACGTGCAGTTCTAGTATCTAGGTTTGTTTGATTGTTTCTATATTCACTTACATTTGTATTATGTACTGCCAACCGAAGAAAAGTTAAAGAAACAGAGACTCCTAGAAATTCCTTTACTTTGTTACATCAGTCATTTAGGTTTCTAACTCTAGAGGGGTCTGAAAGAATAAAATTAAATAGATGGTGTAATAAAACAGCAGCATTGTTAGAGACAAAAGGTAAAAGGCTAGGCTGGGGTCTCAGCTGGGCTGCTCTGCCTGGGTTCAGATCTTCATCTCAACACTTAATAGCAGTATCTTTGGAAGAGTTATATAACTTATTCGTGCCTCCATTTCTTTGACTATAAGATGGGGATAATTAATTGTACATACTTCATAAAAGCAATGGAGATTATGTTTTAACATGGAGAAAACAGCGCCTGGCATCTAATGAGGGGGATACAAAGATTCATTTTGTCTGATCATTTATTTGTTTAGAAAAAAAGAGATAACTGGCACCTGAGCAGCTGGGTTAATCTTGGGGCACATCAGACTTCGTTGTATTTAAACACTTCCTGGCAGGCAGTATCACAAGGTAAAGTGATTCAGACTGCTGCCAGGTAAATAGGCCATTTGCTTTGTGAAAACTGAAAAATGTATCTGAATATTATTAGAAAAGTCTTCACATCTTATTAATCCCCTCAAGGAAAACTGTGAAAATTTAAAAAAATTCATTTTTTTTAATTTCTAAAACAAAACAAAACAAAACAAAAATACAAGAACAATCCATCTCATTTATTAGCAGAGCTCTCTAACCTCGGTTAGCTAGCCTCTGCCACATGGCAGGCTCCCCCAACCACCAATTATTGTGCATTCGGGAAGTGCAAACCAATTAACCTGATCAAACAAGACCGAAAAGATAAACCTCATGAAAGTGAGAAACTATACAATGCTCTCCAAAATGATGATTTCCTATGCGAATTTTACTCTTCATTGATTTCTCACTCCCTTTTCCCTTAGTCAGGGTGGCTAATAAAAAGTTGAGCATATATAGTTTACAATTTTTCTATAAAGCTACATGTTTCCGAATGATATGAGACATGGAGCTAAATATGGTTACATTACAGTAACAATCCGAATGATGTAATTCAGGCAATACATGAAAAAAGATGATGAAGGAAAAACAAATTCAAGATTAAAACAAAAACCCCCTTACCAACTAGAAGGGGGAAAACACCTACAAGGAGCATGACTATGTAATTGGGGGGATGGTACAGTGAGAAATGAAAAGGCAAATGTTTCTGCTCATAACTTATTAGAAATTTCAAGGCAGCAATAATAGACAATTAAAACAAGCCAGGTTCTCTATATATTCCAGGTATTACTCCTGCTCAAGGTATAGATGGCAAAAAAATGTCTCCCTTCTATAGATTGTGTCTTCCCTCTTTCAGTTGTTTGCTTTGCTGCGCAGAAGCTTCTTAACTAGATACAATCCCATTTGTTAATTCCTGATGTTATTTCTTGTGCACTTGGGCTTCTGTTCAGAACAGCCTCACCTGCACCTATGACTCCAAGAGTTTTATCTGTTTTACCTTCTGGAAGGTTAAAGTGCTCCCATTTTAATATTTAACTCTCTGAATCATTTTGATTTTATTCTATTACATAGTGAGAGATATGTACCTAGTTTCAATCTTCTGCATATGTCTGGCATGCACCATTTGCCTTTGTCAAAGATCAGATGGCTGAATGTGTCTGTGGTTGTTTCTGCATCCTCTACTCTGTTCCATAGATCCATATGTCTGTTTTTATGCTGGTACCATACTGTTTTTATCACTGTAGTATTGTAATATAACTTGAAATCTAGGATTGTGATGCTTCCTGCTTTGCTCTTGTTACCCAGAATTGCTTTTGCTATCCTGGGTCTTTTCTGGTTCCATACAAATTTTAGCGTTGTTTTTTTCTAGTTCTGTGAGGAATACTGTTGGTATTTTGATTGGGATTGCATTAAATGTATATATCCATTTAGGAAGTATGGTCATTTAGACAATGTTGGTTTCGCCTACCCAAGAACAGGGGATGTCTTTCCATTTTCCAATATCCTCTTTGATCTCCCTTTTCGGAGTACTTGACAGCTGATCAAAAATTGGGCAACTAAAATGAACAGACACTTCTCAGAAAAATCAAATGGCCAATAAACACATGAAAAATGTTCAACATCTCTGGCCATTAGAGAAATGCAAAATAAAATAACACTGGGATTAGATTCCATCTTTTTTGAGAAAGAATGGCTATCATCAAGAATTCAAATAATAACAAATGTGGGCAAGGCTGTGGAGGAAAAGGAATACTTTTACATTGTTGGTGAGAGACTAAACTAGTATAACCATTATAAAAATCAGTATGAAGATTCTCAAAAAGAAAGGAAAAACTAAAAATGGAAACTCCATTTGACCCAGAAATTTCCCCACTACAGATCTTCTCCAAAGCATTAAAGAAATCATATTACAGTGATACAAGTATACCATGTTTATAGCACCACAACTCTTTAGAGCTAATCTTGGAAGCAGCCAATATGCCCATCAATAGATGAATGGATAAAGAAAATGTGGTATTTATATAAAATGGAGTACTACTCTCCTATAAAGAAGAATGAATTGAGTCATTTGTAGGAAAGTTGATATACTTTGAAACAATAATATTAACTGAAAACAGACACTCAAACTTTAACATTGCATGGTTTCTTTTATATGAAAAACCCAAAGGTGTACCAAAAAAACAGACTCACTGAGAAAGAAATTCGGGAAAGAACACCTTTCATAATAGCATCCAAAAAACTGAAGTACCTAGGAATCAATCTAACAAAGGAATTAAACGATCTATACATTGAAAACTACAGTATTTTGAAAAAGGAGACTGAAGAAGATACCAGAAAATGGAAAGATATCCCTTGGTCTTGGGTAGAAAGAACCACTGTGAAAAGCGGCTATACTCCCAAAAGTGGTCATACTCCCAAAATTGTTATACAGATTAAATGCAATCCCATTTTAAATACCAATAGCATACCTCACAGAATTAGAGAAAACAATCCTAAAATTCATTTGGAACCAAAAGAAACCTAGAATTGCAAAAGCAATTCTGGGCAACAAAAGCAAAGCAGGGCCCATCACAATCCCTGACCCAAAATTATATTATAAAGCTACTGTAATAAAAATAGCAGAAACCAGTCCAAACTCTCTGAGTCACCTTATTTTTGACAAAGAGGCCAAACACCCTCACTGGAAGAAAGATAGCTTCTTTAACAAATGGTGCTGGAAAAACTTCGGCTCTCCACATGCTGAAGATTAAACCTAGATCTATATCTTTCCCCAGGCACTAGGTTAAAACCAAAGTGGATCAAAGATCTAATCATTAAAACAGAAACACTAAATTTGCTGGAAGATAGAATAGGTGGAACTCTTGAAGACATAGGTGGAGGCAAGGACTTTATGAACAAAACCCCAATTGCCCACGAAATATCACAAAGAATCAACAACTGGGATCTAATCTTATTTAAAAGCTTTTGTACAGCAAAAGAAACCACCAACAGAGTGAAGAGACAGCCCAGAGTGGGAAAAAAAGTTTTCCAGCTGTTCCTATGACAAAGGACTAACACCTCAAATATATAAAGAACTCAAAAAAAATCAGACCCTCAAAATTTAAAGACCCAGTCCAAAAATGAGAAGCTGAAATGAATATATGCGCCTCAGATGAAGAAGTAGAAACAGCAAATAAACATATGGAAAAATGTTCAACATCACTGGTCATTCAAGAGATGCAAATTAAAACAACACTAAGATTCCATCTCACTCTAGAAAGAAAGGCTGTTACCAACAAATCAGCCAATAAAAAATGCTAAAGGAGCTGTGGGGAAAAAGAAACCCTTTTCCACTGTTGGTGGGAGTGGAGACTGGTGCAACCACTACGAAAATCAGTCTGGACATTCCTCAGGGAACTAAGACTAGAGGTTCCATTTGACCCAGCTATTCCCCTTCTTGGTACCTTCCCAAAAGAATTAAAAGCATCATATTGCAGCAATATATGCACACCCATGTTTGTAGTGGCACAGTTTATAATAGCTAAATCTTGGAAACCACCCACATGCCCATCTACTGATGAATGGATAAAGAAAATGTGGGTTCTGTATACAACAATAAGCTTGAGATATTTCTAGGTACAACAATAGGCTTGAGACCATACTCTTAAGTGAAATAAATCGGACACATATGTTTAAACATCACATTGTTTCTCTGGTGTGAGAAACTGAAAATGTAAATAAAGACTAAAATGTATTATATTGGGAAAGGGAAAATATTGTTCAAATGGGAAGGGGAACAACGGAGGCAGAGGAGGAAAGGAATAGAGGGGTAAGAGAAAAGGAATAGAAGGAAAAAATGGAAACAAAGCTTTTGTAAATAAGAAGGGAGGAGGGGGTGAAGGCTGGGAAGAGAACGGGAAAAAAAAAGAAGCAGCAAGATATATTATATACAGGCACAAATCCTCCACAATGAATGTTACCACTATGTGTATCTAAAATGTACCATTAAAATAAAATTAAAAAAAAGAAAAACCCGAAGAATAAATAAATTAAAGACCAAAATAAAAGAAAGATAATAGCAAAGAGGGAGATAGATGCTTTGCAAATGGTAAGGGGACCAAGAGATAGAGGGGAGGGCAAGAGAAAGGGGAAATGAAAAGAAGTAAGATATTTCATGTTCATGTATCAACTATCCACAAAGAATATAGTCATTATACGCTACAAATATATATGAATAAAAATAAAAACAAACAAAAAATAAACCAAGTTGGGGTAGAGAGAGGGCTTCTAAATGTACATCCCCGTAAAACTGCATAGGTTGAATGTCTGTGAAGCTGTCATGGCCATGAACACAGGATCTGATAAGTAAAATGAGAAAAGATAAAGACAAGCACATGAATTCAGATGAAAGTCTAGAAACATTAAAAAGAACAGAAAAAATTGGAAGACCTGATAAAACCAGTTAGACTAAGAGGATGGCAGAAAGAGAAGAACAGAAATGAAGATGAAAAAGTGAACAGACAAGAATGAACAAAGTAAAAAACAAATCCAAGTCAACTGCACCTGCCAAAGCCACCTCCAAATGAAGCAACCAACAGGTAGGTACTGTGTGCCTTCACATCAAGGAAGTGATAATTCCAGTTACCCAGGAGCCTAATTAGAAGCAGGGAGGAGGAAGAACTGTGAAAAGAATAACGACACTGTTACATAAAGTTCTTTCAAAGTCCTTTGCGTAGGGAACATCTAAATGTGGGTCAATCTTTTTTTTTTTCAGGAATAAAGAGGACATCTGACAATTGAAACCACACTATCATAACTAGCTTTCCGAATAATAGGAGAGATAGGCCACTTGAACACAAGCAGACAAAATGATTCATTATGAGTTAGATAGCTATTATATAAATGATAGCCAAAATGGATTGGCAACCACTACCCACAGCCAGGAAGAATAAAGAGCAAATTTATGATGCAGACTTAGTTCATATTTCTATTGTACACAATAATCAAAATAATCAGCTTCTGGTTGAAGACCATGTTTTGATGTTTTAGAAAAATTCCAATGTATTTGATGTTTCTGAAAAATTCCAGTGTTCATATGTATTTCAAATGAATTGAGACTTTCAAAACCATTACCTTGAAAAATTACACTTGCAGAACAATAGAGTTGCAATTGCTCAAATATGCTCAGAGTCATCTTTCTTTTTGTTTTTTTGTTTGTTTTATTTGAGACAGGGCCTCATGACATCGCCCAGGCTGACCTGGGCCTCATTCTTTCAAATCATAGTGATTATAGGCATGCCAACCACACCTTGCTAGAGTCATTTTTCTTTATAACCTTTTACCTGAAACAATTTTGCTTTTGCAGCTACTTCTTAGTAAAAATATGCAGAATAAACTGGATCAAAAATTATAAAATTAAGGAACAGCTTTCTTTATGATTTAAACAAAGAAGTTCTGAAGATAAGAAGAAAACTCACAGAATGTTTAAAAGTAATTACAAGATTACAGAGTAGACTACTATGGAATTACATAAAATAGAGAACTGTAAACAACTTTTAAGAGTATGTAATCTAGCACAGTTTCCTATTAAATGCCCCAGTAAGGGGCATTTAAGGAACAGGCCCCAGTAAGTTGACACTCGCCTGAGGACACACATCAAGCTCAGGGAGAGACTTGATGAGAACATAGCTCACATTTTTCTTCATCTCTTTTTCTACACTAATAGGAGCCTCTGACAAAGCCATATGACCTTCTAGAAAGCCATCGAGAACCACAGGTATCATCTACAAGCATGCTGCATCTCTTCCATTCCTGAAAGGCAAGTCACTCAGTCCTGGTTGTCATGGCAATAACTTCCTACTCCCGGTCTGGTGATCGCATATGTAACACGCAGCCAACCCAGACAGGAATAAACCTTATTAAAACAACATTCTAAAAATGTCACAGCTTACCTGGTTTGCCTATTCTAAGTTCAAGAATCTTGACTGTAATTGTCATCTAAGCTAAATTTAGTCCACATATCTATATGTAATAGCATCACATGATATTCTTTGTCTCAGGATTTTAGAAAAAAAGAAAAGTGGTTAAAAATAACTGATCAACATTATGATATTGAGATTTCAAAGGTTATTATGTGTCCATTAACATGTATACACACAGAAACTGTAAGTAAACTGCAAGGTTCTAATATAACTTTCCTTACTAAGAAGTAACGGAGTCCCAGCTCTTCACCTGTTTTCCTCTGTCCTTCACTGTTAATTTTTTTCTTGGCCCCTGCTGTCCTTTCCTGTGCCATTATGTGTTGTTGTAGTCAGTTTTTGGTACGCTAACACTAATACAGGCTCTAGGTCTATAAGCACTCAGAATTCAGCTTTAAAATGATAAAATCCCCTTCTACTGCTTCATAAGGAAATGCTTTCCCCTCTATACTGCAAGTTAGGGAGGAGGGCGTGGATATCGACCACCAGCTACCAGAAATGTGTTTTCTATTCTAACCTGAAAATTTTATTCTTTAGACTTCTACCCAACTCATTTTGGTGACAAGTTTTCAAGTCTAGTCCCACCTAGAAATTGACCCCATTACAGAGCAAAGGCAGGAATCCTATGAAACTTTTTTTTTCTATGAGACTTCTTAAGTGTCACATGTAAGAGTTAATCACTTTAAACATTCTGTGATATACACAAGTGATGGTTCCAACATTTCAAACATGGATGCAATCCTGTGTCATAGGACAGTTTTTACATACATTTTCCCAGGTGTGTCAATATCTAGTAGCGGGGCATACCTCATTAGCATTCTCTATGACCGTACTGGGTCTCCAGAAAGAACAGTCAATTACTACCTAAAATCCAAGCTTTGATCCTATCATGGTAGTACACACTATGATTCCTACACTCTGGGAAGCTGAGACAGGAGGATCACAAGTTCCAGCCTGGCCTGGGCAATTTAGCAACTTAGAGCTTGTCTCAAAATAAAAAAAGAAAAAGGGTTAGTAGTGTAGCTCAGGTCAAAGGTCCTTGTTTCAATTACCAGTATCATGGATGGATGGATGGATGGATGGGTGGATGGGTGGGTGGGTAACTAACCCTTTCCTCTCCCTCCCTCATTCACTCACTGTGCCTCTTGAAACTTCAGAACTATGACCAACACACCCACTCACACACATCACCTTTTGCTTGACTGCCCCTTTGCTCCTAGGGTTATCTAAAATTGTTCTCTGCAGCTGTCATGGGGATAGAAAAGGAGCCTAGTGTTCTTTTTGATCCACATAGATGCTTCCAAATCTTTTATTTCTCTAAAAGCTTTCAAAATCCATACCTCCTCTGAAGCTGCCCTGTCTTGCTGTGCTGCCCACCCCCCTGTAACTCTCCTCCATGGTGCTGGCTGTATGGACCTCCCACTGGCTGAAGATGTTGCTACCTGACGTTCCTGCCACTCCTGCTCCTCATTCAACAACCACAAGGATGACACATCAAAAGCTTTAGTTTACCAGGATTTTTATTGTATTTTTATACACTTCTCTACCACCTCAGCTACCCATTTCTGTTGGTGCCTCTGAATTCTTGTTATCATCAGTGAATGCACTTAGTCTGCAATCTATTGCTATAACTGAATACCAAAGTCTGAATGATTTATGAAGAATAAAGATTATTCTGATTATAGTTCTGAAGGCCGAGAGGTCCCAGGTGCAGGGGCCATATCTTGTAAGGGCTTCTCGCTGGTGGGTTCTCTACAGAGTCACAAGGCAACACAGGACATCACATGATGAGGGAAATGCACATCCAAGAGACAGAGTCAACTTGACTTTTATAACAGACTCACTCTAGACATAACCCATTAACCCATTAACCCATCCATTCCCAAGGGCAGAGCTCTTATGATGTAGAAATCACCTCTGAAAGGTCCTACCTGGTACTATCTCCTAACTCTTTACAATAGGGATTAAATTTCAACATACATTTTGGTGAGGACATCCAAACCATAGCACACATCACCACCAAAATCTTCACTTGAAAAATCACCCTCTGATCATTCTCTTCTTCCAGATCACCTGAGAATATCCATTTCATTAATTCTATTTCATTCTGATTTGCACATGTGGCCTCACTACTTTTTCATTCTCTTCCTATCTTTACGCTTCTTCTCAAGTTTGAGCCCAATTTTACGGTCCATGGCTATAAACAAGCTCTTGGAAATATCTACAACCTTCTTGTCCTGTCTTACTCCATTGTACATAAATGAAAGGGGGGAAAGCAGAACTCTATTTTACCTTTCTTTTCTTTGCCTGCCACTCAACTGGATATTGCTAACAAATATCACACACTGACTAATTGGCTTTACATTACTTTTAAGATAACAGACCTAAAACCATCAGTCACCAGTTCCCAGCACCCTTACAACTTTTCTAAAGTATGTTCCACTTTCTGCTTTCCAAGATGACCTTCCTTTCTCCTCAAATCCCTTCTCTACCCTCCAAGATGAAGATCTTGTCTCAAAGTCTTTGGAAAAAAAATAGAAAGTACTAGATTAGAATTCTGTCATGGTTCTACCATCAACTGTACAAATGTTTCCTGTTTGCAATTTTAAAAGTGTCTTTACAACTATCAAAAGCAATTGTCTCCACATGTGCTTTGCTGCAACCTGTAAACTTTCAGAGTTTTCTCAGCTTTGGTAATCTCCTCATACTCTGCTGTTCTTTCCCTCAGTTTGCAAATATATCAATTATGTCCCATCAAAACTCCAAACTGAAGGACCCAAAAAATTAAAAATTAAAAATAAAAAGAGCCCCAAAACTCCCCTGAACTCATACCCTACAACCCAGCATTTTTGTTTTTGTTTTTGTTTTTTCTCTTTCTTTCCCCAGAAATCTCCTTGAATGAATCTTCTTTCCCTACTAGTTCCCCTTTCTTACTTTCAATTCACCCTTCAACTTTTTGTCTTTACTAGACTAATGGAAGCCTTTTGCTGCAAAGTCCATGCTCTTTTTTTGTTATTGTTCTTATCATATTTATTTCTTCAACAGCACTCTTTGATTTAGTAGTTTTAAAAACTACTTACGAAAATAACTTCCAAGTTTGTATCTAAATCTAAGTCCAGATCTCACCATTGTCTACTTAAAAACTCCTCTTGAAGGTGTAACAGGTGTCTCATGAGACAAAAAACAAAGCTCTCCGCCCAGCCTTTCCCACCTAAGGAAACAAAACCGCTACTACCGATTCATTCAAGTTAAAAATCAATGAATCTTTCCTTTCCTTACACTTTCAAAGGTATCAGTAAGCCCTTTTGTTTCTCCCTCTAAACCACACCTCGAGTCAGTTCGCTCTTCTCCATGTTACTGCCATAGTCCGAGCACCACCATCTGTCCCCAGCAGAGTCCCTGAATCCTTTGTTTCCTATCACTCCTTAAACACTACAACTCATATCCCACAGCCAGATGTTTTCAAACATATTAGGTTTTATTATACCTTGCTTAAAATTCTTCAATGTAAATAAATAAATAATAAAATTCTTCAATGTTAGCCCATTTCAGTCAGAAGAAACCTAAGTTCCTAATCTTGGGTTTATAGCCCTCTTCAGTTTCACTTTGCCGAGTGATGATCCAAAAATTCATGATGATCCAAAATGACATTCATGACAATCCAAAAATATGGTCTTCTCTCCTGCTTCTGGCTTACTCATACCAAACTTTTCCCTAACTTTGCATTTTCTGGTCTTTCTACTTGAAATGTTTCCTCACTCTATCACCCCTACTCATTTCACTTGACTGACTTATTCTTGTTCTATTTTTCTCATTCCTACCATTTGGTACACATATCACCCCTCAGAGAAATCTTCACTAACCTCCCTTTAGAACAGTTTCCCACAGCTACTGTCTATCCCTGTACTCGGTTTTTCCTAAACCTTTATTATACTCTGTAATTACCTTTGTATATTTCCTTACTTATTTATTGTATTATCTTTCTCATTACAGGTTGAGCACAGTGATACTAGTGACTCTGATGCTTTGAACTCTGATAAACCCTCCAGTACACTGGGGGAATTTACTAAAGAATTACTGAGTGTTTTAGTTACTTTTCTCTCGTTGTTGGGACAGAATACTCAACACCCAAAGTTAGGGGAAGAAAGGTTTATTAGCTCACAGTCTGCAGAGGTTTCAGTCTATAGTCCGCTGGTCCGAGGCAGGGCAGCTGGCGTGGCAGACCGGCAGCCGGCCAGCCGCAAAGTAAAGTGAGGAAAATGCAAGGAATGTATGCAAATAAGCAATGCAAACAAGCAGCTAGTTAAGCTTCTTCCTGTATCTATTATCTAGGCTACCTGCCCCCAGGGCAGCCCACACTCCCACCCCCCAATCTCAGGCTCACATCCTTGATCCCAGCAGAACAATGCCAAACCGATCAGTGGATTAATTTAGTAACCGCACACTCTAGATCCAGCTATCTCTTACCACATGAGGCTTTGGGGGGACATCTAGACACAAACCATAACACTGAGCAAGGGAAGGAACTCACACCCTTCTGTAATACGTACAATGGGGATATTTAAGGAATAACTGGGGACATGATTTAAATCTTCCATATACTTGGTTTCTAAAATTATGAATTACTTCCAACTTTAAAATTAGGGGTTAAAGATAGTTGTAATATTTTTATTGCTTTGGGGTTTTAATTAATTTTTTAATTTTTGTTTTTATTAGTACATGTTTGCAGTACATAATGATTACATTCATCATGGGGAGTTGGTACATCTATATAACACATATTATTTCTTTCTATGTCCCTTTCCTCTTCTCTCCTTCTCTCTTCTCTCCATCTCTTGGTCCCCTTCCTATTCATAGAAGATCTATAGTATATAAGTAGTTTTCAAACATGTACATATTGTGGAGTGGCTAAATCAAGCTATTAATATATGCCTTATATGACGTATTTATCATGTTTTTGTAATGAGAACACTTAAACTCTACTCTCAGTGTTTGCAGATATACATTATAGCACTGTCAATGGCACCTTAATGGCTTGTTATTTGCTTGAAGTGTTTGGGTGTTTTTTACTAAATATATTTAGATAGGTATCTGATGACCTAATTGGGTTATAAGACATAAACATAAAAACATTAACAACTAACACTTGTTAAGAGCTCACTATGTGCCCAACACTGCTAAAGACTTGATTGTTGCACCCATCTTGTGGGTAGGGAAATTCTGTGTTCCTTCTGATCCGAAGCAGTCACACCACAGGACATTCTGAAATTCTCTTCCTGAATACCTGGCTGTGCTAACTCTCAAGAGTGACTGAAACACGGTACTAGCACCTTTTTCAGAGTCACCCGAGTTGACCAGGCTTTCTAGAATCTTAATTTCAAAAGATTGCCATCACTGACACAATGAAACACATAATGTATTTAAACCAAATGCTCACATTACATATTCATGTTATGTCTCCGGATAATAAAAGAAAGGTGTTATGGTTTGTGTCTAGATGTCCCCCCAAAGCCTCATGTGGTAAGAGATAGCTGGATCTAGAGTGTGCGGTTACTAAATTAATCCACTGATCGGTTTGGCATCGTTCTGCTGGGATCAAGGATGTGGAACTAAATTTAAAGGTGGGAGTGCTACCCGCTCTAAGGACAGGCAGCCTAGATAAAAGATACAGAAAGAAGCTAACTAGCTGCTTGTTTGCATTGCTTGCTTGCATTCCCCGCCTACATTCCTTGGATTCCTCATTTTACTTTGCTGCCGGTCTGCCATGCCTGCCGGTCGGCCCTGCCTCTGCCATGCCGCCCTGCCTCGGACCCAGTGGACTATAGACTGAAACCTCTGCAGACTGTGAGCTAATAAACCTTTCTTCCCCTAACTTTGGGTGTCGGGTATTCTGTCCCAACAACGAGAGAAAAGTAACTAAAACAAAAGGTCTTTTGATGAGCAGCTTCCCTGCCACTTCCCCGGGTCCAGTGTCATGCCAGCCCATTTCTCAGAAGACACTGCCAGGCCAGACAGAGCAGCTGCTGTGCTGTTGACGGCCTTACGACATTACACTCAAACACTTACTCTAAGAAATGCTTCGCCTGTGTCCTGGTGAGCATGACTGGAGGGAGCAGTAGCTGCCAGCAGACATGGAATTAAGCTACCTCATCATTACCTCTCCTTTATGTGGATACCAAAAAAGCAGCACTCCACATTCAGTGTAAGAAGGGAGAAGAGAACTGCCTAAAACTCAAGACTGTACTACTTAGAGTAATTACACTTTCTATTTGGTTTTATGAAACTTGTATGTTTTCATAATATCAATGAATTTTTACATTTTGAAGAAAAATCATTTCATGTTTTGAATCAACAGATTTCAAATAGTCTTAGTTATGATTTTAATAATAATACATCTGAAGGACCTAATAAATTTATATAACAATGTAAAATAAATGACTGTGTGGAGAAAGGAAGAACAGATATTGAAATCTTTTGTTTATTTAGGAACAAGAGAATACTATTCAAAAGCTTCTGATTCAGCAAAGGCGTGCTGGATCTCACCAAAGAGTGGGTAACAGTAACCCCAAATGTCACCCCAGGGTGCGCCCTCCCATCTTTAATACCAATGCATCGACATGCGCTGGGCAGACAGCGTGACTCACGGCTCACTGGTAGAGCGATTGCTTAGCATGTGTGAGGCCCTGAGGTCAATCCCTAGTACTAAAAAGAAAAAGAAAAATGTATTGAACTTTACATATATCATTATAGATCTTCTTAGGCCCTGTTTCATTTCCGCCGCCACTTCAAAAATCAGTCCTACATAAGCCGGAACAAAATGGAACCTCACAGTGTCCTTTCTTAGCCTGTACTTCTTCTCCCTTCCTCCCGCTCCAAGACTTTTGTGAGACTGATCATCACTCAATCGTGTACCATCTTTTAGGGAACGTAGTTACTACCTGTGGCACTACCACTGACCACTGAGGGACGGGAGACAGCGGACAAATGCTTCCATCTCTTGGTCTCTACGTGGACAGTTCAGCATCCTCTTTGACAGGTTCCTCAGAAGATACCAGCAACCACATATCAGAGTACCAGGCAACACACAGCAGTGGCAAACTGATAACTCATTCTTACTTTGGCTTTCCCTCTCTCCCCATTTCATGGCCCTGGTGCTTGCCTACTGAATCACAAAATTGGTCTCCATGTAAACTCACCTGCAAGGCTTGTCTTAGCCTGCTTCCAAAGGAAACCGGGCTGATATTCTCTCATTTGAAAAATCTCTTAGGCTACATAAAAAGGATACGTTTTTCAACTAAATAATTATAAACAGTACATTTATAATTACAAACATTATGAAGCAAAATGCACATTTCACATTTATTTGTATCCTATAGTGCCATACTTTTAGAGTTTCACACTTGCAGTGGTGAACACAGAGGAATATCCTCTCAAAAAACAATGTGTCTGCAGCAGACGCAGACCAGGCTCTTCCGAGGCAGCACCTTGCACGGTGCCTTCAGGGACTGAGCTGACTTTCATCTGCCAGGCTGAATCTCATTGCCTCGGGGCTTTCTCTGAAGCATCTGAAAACCTCTTCTTCCTGAGCAAATAGTAGGCCAGAGGGTGTAGGAACTAACTACTCTGGAAAAAGCCCTCGGCCAAGGGAACTGAAGTGAGGAATTAATACTCAGCTTTCTATCTAGGTAATAATAGACTATCTATTATTCTATCTGAAGGTAGATGACTGATAAATATGGTATGATAGATACACATACATAGATATAGACATACCTCATCTTTAAGATGCAACGTGTCTGAATAACCTATTCCATAAAATTTCCCTGTTTCCCTCTGAGATTATGCACCAGTGGCCATTAGTAATAACTGGCTTGATAATGTACTTCACATGGGCTCTCTTTCCTACCCTGTCTCATTTTCCCATTTCCCTACTGGCATTTCCTGCATTTCTCAAATAAATATTGTGCACTAAGAAGCTGTCTTGATGACTGTTTCTGTGGGCACTGGAATGGTATAAAAATCTGTTAGGCATTTCCCTAAGTGACATACAATAGGAATACTAATCTCTAAGAAACTGGCTCAGCACTTTTACCCACTAGTGTTAAGTCAGTTTAAGTGAAATACACACTGAAAAAAAAAATCATACCTTAATTCACAAGAAGATCTGTAAGAAGAAAATGAGTATGCAGATAAGGTCTTCAAACACAAGTGCCTCAGGGCTAACACGGCTTAGGGCTAAATTGGGGTGCAGTTCTTCATTGGCTGGGAATGTTTGTGGTTTTTTTATGAGTTAGTGGTAAATTTTATTAACATTCTGCTTGTTTTAAAATATTTTTACCAAAATTGTCTGGTGAATTCTATTTTCTTCACTGTAGCACAAATGAAGAATAGCTAAACTGATTTCATCTACCCGCTCAATCTGTTCTTGATGGTCTCTTCAATGTCAAACTGCTGTCTGAGGCATATATATATTTTTAAGGCATATATTTTTAACATTCCAATATCACACTACGTTGCTTAAGATCCCAACCCTCACCTTCTCCACAGACATCCTATTTTTATGAAAGATAAAATCGAATCAAGGAATTTGCCTGAGGCAAGGAGATGGAGGAGATATCTGGTTTAAGTTTATGCTGCCACAAGGTGAAAAGAAATACCTGTATATAGTTTCCTCTTTGGAAACTGTCACATTAAATTTGGTTTTAATGAGTTCCTTCTCTTTGCTGGTGTGTAAACATTATTCTCTGAAATTTTTCCCATCTTCATCCTAGCCATATCCCAGATTCCCTCAAATTCTAAGAATAAAGAACTGTGCTCTGATGTAGTCAGGGAAGAGATGCAAAAAGTATGGGTCTTCCATAAGATCTTATCCAAAGCCTCTGATTTAAAGCAGACTGAGATGAGAGGCTGGGAAAAGGCTGCCATCATTCACTGGAGAGAGACTAGCACATGGCTACTCTGTGTAAATCTCTAAGAGAAATATTTACTGGGCTCTTTCTGTGTACTAATACTGTACAGCTCCTGGTAAATCAATATTCAGTAATTCATATTTATTCAACGATCCTCAAAAAGCTGAAAATTTAGTGTACATGCATAAAAAGCAAATCCCAGATCTCATTATAATGTTATAAATGTGCACACTGAGTTTTTCACTGAAGTGCAGCAAACGGTGAGGAGCAAACTCCTGGGCCTGAGGATTGGAGCACAGAAGTCATAGTGTTCTCTGCTGCGTCTTCGTGGAAAAGTTCACTCTCCTGTCTCCAATCCCTCCAAAATGCATAGCAATCTAAAGAAATTTTTAAAATTTGCTGTCAACATATTTCATACTTAGAATTTATATAATGTAGTGGAAATAGAATATTCAATGAGAAAAAAATGTTGTCATGTGCTGCATACCAAAGTGGATACTTTCTGAGAAACACATCATTAGGTGGTTCCATCATTGTGTGACCATCGCAGGGTGAACAAACATGAAATAAGATGCCTGCAGCCTCAATGGGGAGCATAATATTCTGGGACCACCACGTATACATGGTCTGTCCTTGGCTGAAATGTCATTATTCAATGTATTACTGTAGACTCAGGTAACATAATCTCATTGCTCCCACTGGGATATTCTTACCTGAAAGTGTGAGATTTGATTCATTTATCCTAGCAACGACATTTTGTTTGTACAGACTTAGCTACACACGGAGTTCAGCAATATTAGTGAAGATACACAGTGTTTTCACAGGTTTTACTACTCTTTTGCTCTTTGTTCTCTGTTCACCATCCTTCTTCCTATAGCTCCCGCGCCTCAGCTCAGGCACAGCCTCTCGCTTTGACTCACTGAACTCTGAGACCAAGAGGGCTAAGCTATGAATTTTAACAGACTAGTGGCTTTGGGCACTAGGGCCAGGTTAGCACCACTGGATCCCATACCAGACACGACACCAGGCACTGGAGTTAAAGAAATGGGGAAATTTTCTTATCTCATGATCTCGAGTCAGTAGCAACTTCTGTTTTTCCAGTTCTGTGGCGGCCACATGTGAAAGACGCCTGGTGAGAAATAGCCCAGCAGAGAGGAGAGCATGATTTCATGTCTTCCTGGAAGAGAAATGATTTGAGCCCAGTCTTTGAAAAGGAGTGAAGTTAACTGCGCAGAGGAGAAACACAGGAATTACAGCATTGATGTGCCACATTCCCAACATCTGGAAAGGCTCCTCAAAAACCTAGAAGCAAGGAATGAGAAGCAGAACTCAAGTCAAGTAATGAAGGTAAAGACGCACACAATGCCACTGAAGCACCACAGAGGAAAGAGGTGCAAGTGGGACCCAATGGTGGCTCAGGAGCCCAATTCTGCACACCCCTGCTCGGTGCCACCTGGCTTTTACGCTTACAGAACTCATGGGTCCCAAGAGGTTGATAAAGTGTCTCGAGGATATGAAGTTCCAGCTACCAACATATTCTTATAATTCCACAAAGGCCAACGAGAGAGACTTGATAAACACACTCAGAACTGTACTATGAAAACTGACATTTTCCAGTTATACATAAAAGTGCTTGGCTCACAGTTTTGGGAAAAGCTTGATCCAGGTGTGGACATGAGTTGTTTTTAGGGGGGAGGGTGCTGGGGATCAAACTCAGTGCCTTGCACTTGCTAAGCAAGCACTCTACCACTTGAACTAAATCCCCAACCCCTGGACATGTTGTTAAGAGAACACTGACGCACTCGGTAACCTTTTTAAGTGTAAATAACACTATATAAATGAACAGTTTGTGTTTTATGCACCTTTGCAAGTTGACTACAAAGCCAATCTCCCTTCACCATCTTGTAACTTCTAGAGAATGCAAAAGTCAAGAATTTTGCCCCCTGAGCAAAAACGAGGCATGGAGGAACAAAATTATAGAGCCGACTTATGCTTTTATCTCTTTGAGAGCAATAATTGCCTTTTAATCAAATATAATACCTATTTCTATTCTTAATTTCCTTCACCACTGGAAAATGAAAATAATTCTAACATGAAACCTTGTCATATGCTTCTCCCTGAAGTGGGGACCAACTAATGTCTGATCTAGACTTAGTAGTCACCATATATATGTATATGGTGAAATAAAATGTATATACTATATTAAAATATAATATATACAGTTAAATACTAGGTAAAATACATAAAATAACAAAATCAAAATGATCTGGCACACTGTAGGAGAGTATTTATCCTTAACAGTATTAACGATGTTAATGAGTATAGACAAATCTCCACTCTGTGAGAAAGAAAAATCGATAGCAAGGAAAGTCACCTATACTGAATGGGTAGGTGGAAAGCTGCCACAGAAGGGCAAAGTGACATTTTTAAGATGCTGCCAAAGTAAAATTAGAACTCAATATCCTTGACCTGGAGTAATTGAAATCTCTAAGTGAAAATAAAGTTAATTAGTGGTTAATGGCAAAAGAGGAATACTACTTATATTAATGCCTAATAAAGTGAATACATCGGCATCAAAGAAGTAGTATGGATTAGCCTCAACCATCAAGATAATTCCAAGTCTACAATCTGATTCAATATTCATGAAAATCAGAAATATCCCCTAAAGTATCTGTAGTTTTATCATCAGCGCTCATCAATTTGCTTTAGAAACTTGCTAGCTCTTTTCACATATATTCCTGTATAGATCCATGTCTTATAACACATGCTTATTTCCATGTTTCATAATTCATGCTTAGTTTCACTGGAATGTTATAAAGGACAGTGGTGTAGTAAAGCCATGTACGGGCATACACAACATAGGTAAGAGATCCATTCGGAGCACAAAATAGGCCAATGAATTCTAATGCAAAAGAACACAAGAAATTCACTCATATAGTTCAGGTTTTATATTACAACTACCCTCTAAGAAACCTCTCCTTGGTACCTCAAAAAAAAAAAAAAATTCAAGTACAACTACCATGTGATCCAGCAACCCTACCACAGGGCATATATGCAGGGGAAATGAAATCAGTATGTAAGAGACATCCACACTCCTAGGTTCACTGTAGCACTATATGCAACAGCCAAGAAATGGAAACAAACCAAGTGCCCACCAACTGATGAATGGATAAAGAAAATGTGGTACAAATACACAAAGGAATACTATTCAGCCATTAAAAAGAATAAAAATCTGTCAGGTGTGATAACATGGATGGAACTGAGATCATCATGTTAAATGAAGTAATCCAGGCCCAGAAAGACAAGTACTGTGTGATCTCACATATATTGTGGAATCTAAAAAGTTGACCTTTTAGATGTTGAGGATAGAAAGGCAATTATCAGAGGCCAGAGAGTACAGAGGGGTTGAGGAAAGGTTAATAAATGGGTACTATGTTAGTTAGTTAGTTAGAAGAAAGAAGTTCTGATATATTAATTGCATATAATGATGGTGACTCTACATAACAATAATACACTCGATATTTCAAAAAGCTAGAAGAAAGCTTTTCAAAATTTTTTAACCATAAAGAAATGATAAATGTTTGAAGCAATAGATGTGTTTAACCTAACATAGTCATTATAAAATGTTTACATGTATCAAAAAATGACATGGAACTCCATTAAAATGTATAATTTTTAAATTTTTAGGTATCAGTTAAAAATAAAATTTTTAAAAAGATAAGTTTAAAAAGGACGCCTCCACGTGGCACATGCCTATAGTTCCAGCACTCAGGAGGCCGAGACAGAAAGATTGCTGTGAGTTTGAGGCCAGCCTGGGCTACAGAGTGAGTTAGGGATTTAGGGATATCCTGGACTACATAGCAAGACTCTGTCTCAAAAAAAAAAAAGGAGGAAGAAGAATCTTCCTCTTGTTAAGTGTATATGTACACTGGTCATTAGAGAAATACAAATTAAAACAATGCAAAGACTCTGTCTTACACCAGAAAGAACGGCTGGCATCAAGAAGTAAAAAAATAACATGGTGGCATGGCTACGGGGAAAAAGGAACACTCCTACATTGTGAGTAGGAACGTAAACTAGTACAACCATCATAGAAATCAGTATGGAAATTTCTCAAAGAACTAAAATCAGCAATTCTATATATCTCAGCTATTCTTCTTCAAGGTATCTTTTCCCAAAGAGCTAAAGACATCATACTACAGCAATACATGCATACCAAGGTTTATAGCAACATAATTCATAATAGCTAAATCTTGGAAGCAGCCTGTATAACCAATAGTCTAATGTATAATAAAAGTGTGGTATCTATACCTAATGGACTACTACTTGGTTATAAAGAAGAACAAATTTAAGACATTTGTAGGAAAATAGTTGCACTCGGAAAATAAAATGTTGAGTGAAATAAATCAGACATAAAAGTTTAAATACTATATAGTATCTCTCATTTGAATAAGGCAATATACAAACCAAGAGCATAACAAAGGATGGATAGAAGGCAAAAAGAGGAACGATCTCTTGCAAATGGGGAGGAGTCCAAGAGACCACGGGCAGGGGGAAAAGGGGAAGGGAAGGAGAAGTAAGAAGAATTAAGATATGCCAAGTAGGTTGAGGATCTAGCTCAAGTGGTAGAGCACTTGACCAGCAAGCACAAGGCCTGAGTTTGATCCCCAGCACCCAAAAGATATGCCAGGTACACTGTATGTCATGAACATGACCTAATATTAATAAGATTAATAATATCAATGGAAAAGGAAGAAAGGGGATTTAGAGGAGGGAGGGAAGTTGGAAAGAGAAGAGGATTTAAAAAAATAAACTAACCGTATTACTGTATTATAAACATAGGGTCCCCAAAATGAATGTAAACTTCATGTACTCCAAATGTGTCATAATAAAATTAAAAGCAAAAAAGTATCTGTGTACTATTAAAAGAAGAAATCCACCATTACCTGAAAATGCTGTTACTATACTCCTCCTTTTTCCACCCACATATTTGTGTAGTATGAATTTTCTTCAGATATTTCAACACACTAAATGCAGAAGCAGACAAGAGAATCTAGGTATTGTCCAATCAGACACTAAAAACAGGGGCAAAAATGTGAAGGGTTGCCACTTGTATCATTACAGTTTTTGCTTAGAAATGATTATTTCTCATAATACTATGCATGTTAGTGGATAATGGTTTTATTTTAAATAAATCAATAGTCTTAAACTCTCTGTGTAGATTTTTGTTGTGATAAATATCAAAAGATATAACTTTCGGTATTATTTTTAAAAACTTGAGCTTGTTAATAATTTTTAAAAGTGAAAGCACAGGGAGAGTTTGCCAGCTGCTAAGCATATTTATGTCAATTATGCATTCTGGAATTGGATGAATAACCACAGGATGGGTTCAAGGACCCACTGTAAGATGGATCTGAGTTAGACTCCATTGACACCTAAACTCTGTTTGGAGGCACAAAAACATTTGGGGTCTCCTGGAATCATCAGTAGTTCATAGACAATATTTAATAGTCCTCAAAAAATCTGCTTATTTCTTTTTCCTCATTACATAAATACACTGATAAGAAGCCATGTGCTGCTTTTGGGAAGACTGGAAGAAAAATAATGTACATTTTCTGTAGTGCATAAGAGTCTTTCCTCAAGGAGACCCTGTTTGCTCCTCATTCTAGATGTTCTGGGTCTATAAACTTGTCAAATCTGCTACTGATTTTTATGACTGAAGCTAGACACTTATTTGTGTGAGATGGAACTTTTCTACTTATACACATCGAGCAAAATTATAGCACACTTCCTACTTAATTCCCTTCCAGGAACTCCATGATCAACTAGCTAAGACCACAGATCTACAAACACCAGACTATTCTACTTCTTTTGACCAGCTGCCCACTAGGGTAACCACTCCCATCTGGTTTGGGTCAGTTAAATGTTACCGCTTTACTCTTGCTATCCCCAGACCAAGTTACTCCCACTGCATTTAGGTCGGTCAGCTGGGCGACTGTGGTTTCCACTCTAAGATCTAACATTTCAATCCCCCTAAATCCTATTTTCCCTCTACCTGAAACCGAATAGGCCAGCCATTTCCAGTTCACACCCAGTGAGTCAACTTTCGGACCATATTTAAGCCCACCAACCAAACTGATAGATCCCTTCCTGGCTCCCCAAGTTGCAAGATTAAGTATAAAATCTGTTTAACAAGGACATACCAATCAGCTAGGCCAATTTATGTTTCTTCCACTATTATTCCTCCCCTTTAATCTCTATTCCCCCACATGTTTCCCCACACTTCTCTTGTATAAATTAGGAAACTCAAGAATTCATTTGGAATGTAGTACATGTCCTCATGTATAGCAGTTTATATCTCCCCTTACAGATCTGTTGGGACTTGAGTTTAGTTGCAGGAAGTAAAGAGGAATATTTGGGATGGATCCTCAAGGGGCTCCACACTACCTTGCTTGGCATTGCCTCGGGTGGGTCTACACCATTTCTTCAGAAAATGCAGAGTTAATTCCCTCAGGATGAAGTGAAAATACCACACCACTGTGAGTGAGGTTGCTGCTAGCAGTGTGGGTGGAGGGATCCACCAGCAGGGTGAGCATAATACCGCCACTCAGGGTGGGAAGGTCATTTCTGAATGGGTTGCAGAGGCCAGTGTCCCTAGTGTTAGAGAAGTCATTTCTAACGGGGATGAGGAGACCTCTTCCACTGGAAAACAAGACTCAGCCAAATTTATGCGCTCAGTGTCCCCAGCTTCATCATGCTATGTCCACACGTCCCCATCACACTTTACAGCATCCCATTATTTTCTAATTAATATCTTCACTTTGCCAGAAGACACGAGCAAGGAGGAGAGTTCAACTCATGTTGTAATTCAGCCAACTGCAGAAATGAGGTTCTGCATTTGAATTTCAGCCATTTCAACCCTGTGTCCACAGTAGATGACGCTCGTCCTCAGAACACACCTCCACGTTCTTAGGTTATTTATGTGCACTTAAACTGGGAATTCAAGCCCATGAGCTCATTCTTTCCCTTCATCATTTTGTCCAGCAATATTATGAGCAACCAACCAATGTCATTATTGTTTTGTTTTCCAAAAATGTCCCAAATTCAGTATATACACAGAGTCACTTAGTGCCTTGCTTTTCTAACATGGCTAATAAAGAGTATCCAGGGCAGATATTCTGTGGATCTGCTACAAACAGTTCATGCCACAGACTATCGGCACTCTCTTTACCACTAGAAAAAACCTAATCAGACTAGACAGTCAATTTCAGAACCTCAGGACCAGCTCAAGAAACTCATTCTAAATCTGTTCCCATAGAATCACTCTCAGCACCAAAATCCATGTTAGTAATGATTCTCCAAAGAAGTAGATCTAAGAGGATAGATAAAGCTATATGTGAGATTTATTTTTGGAATTGCTTCACATTATTTGCCATCTGCAAAGTAGAGAACCACAAAAGCTAGTGGTATAATTCTTAGCCAAATCTGAAGGCCTGAGAACTAGGAGCACTGAGGTCTAAGGGTAGGAGATGGACATCCCACCTTAGACACAGAGAGTAAATTTTCCCTTCCTCCAACTAGTCTATTCAGAAGCTCAAAGGATTGGAGATGTCCACCTGTACTGATGAGGGCACTCTTCTTTAGTCGGTCTACTACTGATTCAAATGCTAATCTCCTCCAGAAATAACTTCACAGACCCATCCAGAAATAGTGTTCATCCCACTTATTTTGCCATTCTTTATTCAAGTTGACACATAAAATTAAACACCACAAAGTTGTTCTCAGACCTAACACAAAAGCAAATAACACAAGTTTCGGGTGCAAAATAGGTTTGAGTCTCACCTCCATATGTAGTTGTATAACTGTAAGGAATTACTACCTCCAAACCTCAATTTCCTCATGTGTAAAATGGACCTACTATTACCTAAATCAAGGGGTTGTTCAAAGGCTTCAAAATAATAGGTGCAAAGTCCCCTAGCATGTAACAAGACATTAGTAAATGAAAGCTCTTATTGTTAAACCTCTAAAACACAGTATGAAAATATAAACAGATATGTAATAATTAGGGCAGTATTATAAAGTTTCTTTTAAGAAAAAGCCTCAATTAAAGAGACTTACCAATAACGTCAAAATCCCCAGAGGTGAAGAATTAGGTAAATCTTGGGTGAACTTTGGACAGGTTAATCTGAGAAATATGGTGGCACCAAATGCCAGATCATGATGGACTAAAATGAGCAGTAATAAGGACATAAAGGCTGAGAATGATCTTACCTTTCACAGCAACAGCACAAGCAGCTCTAAGTTCTGTGAAACACGCTTAGTGACCACCTTGACTATGGGACTTACATTGAATGATTATGCAGGAGTCCCCCAGACAAAAGTTCCCCTACAGACTCAGATCACTGCAGAAACTAAGTCAGCTTAAGCAATGTTCCTTTCTTATTGTAATTATCATGTTCTCTTTTATATTACCTTTATGTGTAAGCCACTATTTTGCCCCTACTCTCCTTGAGAGAATTTAGAACACCAGCAGCGTCTATTAAAGTGTCTTCTGCAGTAAGTACAAAGTCAAACTTGAATTGAATAAGTAATTTCTATAATGTAAACATATACGGTGACCTAGATAAGCGAGTAGGACAGAGATACTGGGTGGGTGTGATGCTAGAAAATTTCCTCAGCTGTCCTTGAACCACCTTTAATTTGATCTCCTGGTCTCCATGACAAGTTCCTCTTGTGGACCTATAATCTCTTACCAGCAAGGACACTGTTTCTCTGGGTGTATCTCTGCAACAAATTTTCTATTATTAAAGCCCAACTAGTCCTTGCCTTTCTGACCTACTAATGTCCTTAGTAACATGCTGCTTTTATCATTTTTGATTAGGTTTGAACCTAGATGGCCTTTATATGATATATGATAAACATTATTAGTTTTGATAATACTAATTCAAAAATTCCTCTTATTCAGATATACTGAATATTGAGTTTATTTTTCTGCTCTTTAGGATAAAATATTTAATAATTAATTCCATCCCTGACCATGATCATAATGGTATTTTTCAAATAAATTTGTTGAAAGAATAGAAACTTTTCAGATTATCAATATCCTTTCAACCTTAAAATTAGCAAAAGGTTTGGCTTTCAAACAAACCATCTGGGGGATTTATTAATTGCAAATTTCTACATTTTGTTCCTAAACTACTAAATTACAATCAGTATTTAAATTTATAAATGTAAAATCTGCCTAATAAACCTTATGATCTTGTGGTTAACCAAGAGTGGAAACAATGGAATTAATTTCTTTTTTTTGAGATGGGGTCTCATTATGCGGCCTAGGCGGACCTCAAAATGTTGACTGTTCTGCTTCAGGTTCCCCCATAAATGGAGCTACAGGTCGCCACACCCATTTATTTTTAATGCTTCTGTATTTGCCAATTTAGCCTAAGTTATGCTGTGGTAACAAATTGCTCAAAAATCTCAATAATGTACCAAAAAAACCTAGTTCTTACTCTTAATACATGTTTGTTGTAGTTCAACTTGGGCTCTGTTCCATGTTTCCCACCTTCTCTACAGGACACCTTCTGACATAGTAGTTTCATCTAGGACTTTGCCTGGCTTGTGCCAGAGGGGAAAAGGATACGGAAAGCTATGAACTGATACGTGGCTACCTCTGAGTTCAACAGAATTGAACAGGGCTGTACAATATTCCTCCTGGGATACAAAATGAATAATTGTGAACAATAACCCAACCTACCATTGGTGCCTCCAGCTCTAAAGATTGTATCATAAAATCAATGAATCCCATGTAGATATTAAAAGTGATGTTGATTACAAGAATTATCTTTCTAAAATTATCTTTATTGGTATATAATTGCTATATAAAAGTTGCACGTATTTATTATATGTAATTTGATGAGTTTGAACATACATATATGTACACTGTGAAACCATTACAATTGAGGTAATAAACATATCCATAAACACCAAGTTTCCTTTGGCTCCTTTGTGGGCATTTTTTTTGTTTTGTGGCAAGAACACTTAACACAAGATGTACTCTTTTTTTTTTTTTTTTTGCGTGCACAATATAGTACTGCTAACTACAGGCACTATGTTGAATAGCAGATCGCTACAACATATTCATCTTGCATAACTAGAATTTTAATGGTTCCTGTAACAGTTCATTAGTCTAGAACCTTAAGTTGGACACCCATAAAAGCAGCACCTAAGAACTTCGAGGCAGATAGAGAACTTGGAAAGAAAACCCAGGGAGACATGTAAAGATGTTAAAAAGTGAGACAACGAAGAGAGAAGGAGACCATAAAAAGCTAAGGGGCTCAAGCTTGCTGCACTTCCTCTCAGAGCCCTTCAGAGATGAACCTCAGGACCCACCTCACAGGCCACACGGAGAATGGGGTTTTTGTCCGCCACTGCCTTCCTTATTGAAGGACGGTTCTCTCCCAAAGGAGCTGCACTCTCAAACTTCCCAGTTTATTGTTTACAGCTGTGCGAGCTGTTGTCACTGTGGATAAACCGGCACAGAAAGAGAAAGGACAAAAACTTGGCAGTAGGATGGGGCCTCAGAGAGCCAAGAGAACATGCAAGGAAAGCCGCATCGGCCAGACATGGTTCCAGGTTTCCTCTATTTGTTAAATTTGTGTGTATCAGTATCTTTATTTCTTCAAGTCAATCTGATCTGTTCCATGGTTAGTCCAAAATGATTGTATTCTTTCTTCATTCACTATTAGTGTTAATACAGCCGTACACTTGGCCTCAAGTACCCACTCAAATTAAATGTAAGTGGCTACCTGAAAAATATGTTAGAAAATATCAAAGGTCAGATTTGCTGGACAGTGACCAATTACATACATGGAGAAAAAGACAAAGGGCATTGCTAGATTTGCCACTTATCTGTTATCTTTTAACTTAGTACAATAATGGGAAAAAAAGTGATACTGAATAACAACGGTGATTGACATAACATTCATCTAGATTGCTCATGGAGGGGAGCAGGGTGATAGAACTGATTCTACAATGTTAAGCAACATAAAGCAGGAGTATGAAGTAAGCAGGCGTGTAACTCGTGGGTTTAGGAAAATCATAATATCAGGGAAAAATCTCCCACATTCTTTAAGGGCGGAGTTTAAATAACATCATGTCTCCACAGGAAATAAGTATAAACAGGATTACAGGTAAATGATCCTATTTTAGGAAACAAAAATCCAAGAAGAAATGGGAAGAAAAAAACCCAAGGCTGATTTTGCCTTATTCTTTCTGATTCTGAAAATGGTTCTTAGGACTTTGCTTTTCTTGTTTCTGTGAATCATAAAGAAACTTTTAGGAAAATGGACACCCACCTCCAGACTCGCCTCTTCCTCCAGCAGACACTTTACAGGCCTTAGTGAAGAGTAAGCACAGGCTGGCGTGGGCTTCTTTTGCAGCCTGCCAGCTTACATTTCTTATTTCCAGTTTGGGCTTCAGCTTCATTAACCAAATTTTGACTTGACCTGGTGTGTAGATTCTGAGTCCGGCTTTGACTGATTTAGGAGAGTTAACTGCGTGTGCCCTGGTCTGACCCTTCGTGGACCCGCTTTCTATTTATAGTCCCTCCTGATGCCCGTCTTTCTTCTTCCTGTCCAAGGTTTTGCCTTACAGGCCTTGAGCACACCTGACATTTCTTGACCCTTAGTCAGCTTACCACAAAAATTAGACCAAATAGCCAACCCCTCAGGGAAAAACAAATGGAAGTATCTTGCCCTTCTCACAGAGAAAGGCGCCTTTTACTCCCTGGTCAAAATTCAGTGGAAGAGTGCAACTAAAACATTTTTCTTTTTTCCACAGGAAACGAAAATCTAAAAAATGTGTAGCCTCTGAGTGTTCTCCCAGATGATAAGGTTTATGATCCCGCCACCAATTAGTCAAAAGCAACTTTTTAAAGACTTAGAATATTTCATAGAATGTGGTGAGAGAGCGCTCGCCAGGGACATTCGGTTATGTAAACTTCCTTGGATAGCCTGTGGGAGGCGCTCGCATGCACACGAAAGTCTTGCTGACAAGCTAGCAGCCCCGAGCCTGCGCTCCGGGTCCAACGCCTTCGCTGTGTAACCCTGACCACGCTGCTCCACCTCTCAACACGTTAGTGTCTTCATTTGTTGAATCAGCATACCTGAGGGGGTGTGAAAATTACATATGTAAATAACACTACAGAGCTATAGTGTTTGGCTATATTTGCCTCACCTAGAAGAGAAAAGCTGGGGAAGAATTTCAGAAATCAAAGGATTAAAGGTGCTTCTTAGTTAGGTCGTAATGATTTTAAAACATGGCCCCAAAATTCTTTGGTACTTGTCCCATTTAGAGATGAACTCTGTCTTGTCCCTCCCTGAGGAAACCTGTGACTGCTCTGAGGTATACAGTAGGGTGACGCATTATGCCATCAGGGGTTGACGTCATAAAAGGCCATGCAGCCTTTGCCTGCTCGCAGTGAATCCCCCTTTGGATCGCCCCTTCGGCAACACGCTCTCTCAAGCCAGCAGTGTGCTGCTAAACCCAAACCACACGGAGACAGTACGCGCCCAGCCACGCGCCCGCTCAGCCCGGGCTTCCCTCCTTCCCAGCCCACACAAGCCACTGAAAGAGTCCCCTTGTGAGTCCAACCTTGATCACTTTACCTCAGGCACCCGATGCTGAGGGAGAGAGAAAGGGCACCCCACTGTGGCTTATCCATACTTGTGCTCTCAGCACTGCTAAGCCCAAAACAACTGCTGTCTCTGCCGCATTCAAGGCGATGTGTGATGCAGCCCTATCTACCTGGAGCCACAACACAAGAAAAGAATGGAAAGAGTCCAAAAGGAAATAGGAGATGGGATTCATTCATGTTACGTACTCAGAATTTAAGGACATCAAGACTCAATTTTAACACCTTTGTTCCCACCCAAATTTTGAAAAGATTTTTCTCTGAATTTATATAAATCACGACATAGGCTTATCTTAAAAATTATCGTAATTTTCTTTTTAAGGAATAAATATAGATAAATATATTTCAACTAGAAATAGTATGAGATTAACATTTACAATAGCTCAATAGGGTCTGCATCACTTAGCACCTTGTGAGAAAGTGGACTTCAAACTTCGAGTGTTTAGACTCACTCCGCCCAGGCATGATGGTGCACACCTCAACTCCCAGCACCTGGGAGGCTGAGATGGGAGGGCTTCCATGAGTTCGAGGCCAGCCTGGGCTATATAGTGAATTCAAGGCCAGCCTGAACTATATACCAACACCTGTCTCAAAAACAAACAAACAAACAAACAAACAAAAACTACTTTGACAGGATCACAAGTTCAAGCCCACCCTGTGAAATTTAGCAGTTTATTTTTTTTATATTTTAAACCAAGAACACAAGCCATGATGCATCTTGGTTCTCCTCCCTCTTCCCCGCCCCTCCCCTCTGTTCCCTCCCTCCCTAATTAGAGCAGGTTTATTCTTAATTTTCCATATTTTCCCTTTCCCTTTTCTTTCCTTTGTTGCCTTTCTGCTTTTCCCCTTCTTTCTTTCTAGTACTCCTCTCCTTCGTATATTATCTTCCTTTTATATAGTATCTATTACACCTCTTTGTCCTTATTTACAGTTATGATTTCTCGTATCAGAGAGACAATTCGATGGAAATTTAGCAGTTTATTGAGCCTCTGTCTCAAAACAAAATTAACAAAAGGGCTGGGGATATAGCTTAATACGAAGACCCTGGATTCAATACCCATTGCTGAAGAAAAAAAAAAATTTTGGATGCCTGCTACAAGTCTGATTGATTGCAAGACACTTCCTCAGAGATTCTGATTTGGTAGATGCGCATTTTTGACAAGTATGTCCGAAGTCAGATACTGGCAAGAGAGAGAGGAGAAAACTAAATATTCTCCTGAGGGAAGGACAGAGTACACAAAAGAAGTATGCACCATTGCTTCTGCCCTCCAGCAACCTAATTTGAATTAATAGAAAAGACATTTCTGTGAAACAATATAAAGACAGCTTTTTGGCTTCAAGTTGTGTTTCAGGTTCTAATCCACCAGAGCTGGTATTTTTCTTCTTTAATTTGAACAGTCAGCTAAAAAAAAAACAAAAAACAAACACTAAACCCAAGAGTCTGAGGTTTTCTAACCAGTAGGAGAATTTAAGCAATTTACTTAGTGGTGTATCTGATTAACATAGTTCATTTACAATTTCTATGAGTAATATATTCTATAGATTAAGTGAAGAATTTAATGTCTGAAAGTTTAATGTTACTTTGCAGGACGATTAAAGAGAAGCTCTGTGTCTCACATTGGATGACTTAGCCTGGGAAACCTCTCAGTAAAATTACACAAAAGAAAGTGTGAAATTTTAATAAGATTTTTTTCCTCCACCTTTCTGGTCTCTCCTCTTTCCTTCTGTTCTTGGGTTCGTAAAAGTATAAATATTTATCCAAACTTCTTATCATATCCAGAGAAGTATATTTTAGGTTATATATGGCAGATTGAACACATCTGTGTCCTTGTATCCTCTTTCTCTCTCTCTCTGCCTCCCTCCTCTATGCCAGCAATGTAAAAAACGATAAATAAAAAGCACATAATCTGACAAAGACAAAGAAAACAGGCTATGAAGTGACATCAAATAAAAGACTTCAATAAAATTTTAGAAGCTGAAAAGCATATGGTCGATTACTAACAGAATTAGAACAGAAGGGGCTAAATCAGAGCTTAGATGTTAAGATGCCCCCCAAAATGGCCAGTGATTCTTGTGTCACAGACTCTGGTGCTTAGAGGGTGTTGATCCCCTTGCTGGTGCAGGTAGAAGACAGCATGGAAAACAGGACGCTTGGTTAAATATTTACAGAGGACAATTAAAATCCAGAATCCCTCCACATGCAAACTAAGAAGCCAGGCTGCTATTCTTTCCTGAAATACAAAGAAAATAAGAGCTTTTCTTTGTAAGGTTGACTGTATCCCTGAGTATAAGGAGACACACTCTACAAAAACAGGGGAATAATGAAAGTTACTCGTGGAAAATGAGGAAAATGCCCAATTCTGTAACCCGTCATCACAAGGTTCATTTCCCTAGTCCTGCTCCTTGTAGGGTCTGTCACCAGGCCTGATCCAGAAACTGGATGATGCCTTTCTGAGGCCCCTACTTAGTCCAAGAGAACAAACTTATGGTTATTAAAATTACAGGATATAATAAAGAAAAAGTCACCTTGTTGCCTCATAACACTACAATAAAGCCCACAATGAGGTTCTTCACACACGCATGAGAAGCTTCTGACCAGCTTGTTTGTGTCTCTCTCTTTCCTACAGACAGACACTCAAAGATTAGCAGTCTTTGAAACAGAAGCATCCAATATTAAAGAAAGAGACCTAAATAGATAAGCAGATAGATGAAAGGAATTTAGAACAAACAGAAAAACTGCAGGAAGCAGAAGAAAATTTGAAAACAGAAACATAAATAACATTGAGAATCCAAGAGCTTTTAGGGATAAAACTGTGATGTAACTAAAAATGTATTAGATGTATTAAAAATAAACTTTAAACTGTCCACCACAGTGGCATTCAGGAGGCTGAGGCAGGAGGATCACAAGTTCAAGGCCAGCCTGAATTACAGGACAAGACCCTGTCTCAAAAAAAAATTTTAATAAAAAATAATAAAAATAAACTTTAAGACACAAGAAGTATGCATGCTCCTTGTCCCCCAAAAAAGGTCTGATGATAGGAAAAACAAAACAAGAAAATCAGAGGACTGACGCAGAGATCCACATCTGTTAACTGGCAGGCTAAAAAGCAGGAACTGAGAAAGCATAGTAGACTACATTAACAAGGAAACAACAAAAAGAAACATCCCTATAAATAAAAAAGACATGCTTCCATAATGACCGAGGCTAAATGCCCAACCCGATATACGAATAGATCCACAGTATGTTGTTACACCAAGATATTTTTTAAATACTCCAAACATGGCTCAACTACAACAGAAATTTGTATCTCACTCACACAGAACTTCCAGAAAGGAAAGAAAGTCTCATCCATGTGATGACTCAAGCATCCTGATCATTTACTTAGCAGCTCTGTTATCCCTTAGTTAAATCACCACTATCCATCCAGCCAATGCAAGGGGAAAGTAGAAGTGTAGAAAAAACATAACTATTTCATGAAAGTGCTGGTACAGACAGCAAACGTCCCTTCTGCTAATCCACTGAAGACAACTAGTCCTATAACCACACCCAGCTTCCAAAGAGCTAAAAAGTGAGGATTTTCATCTATCAGACACAGTCCACCTTCAGTGTATACTCTGGAAAAAACAGATTTCAGTAGACAACTAGCCATAACTGCCACACACCAAGGCATATCACCATTATATTTCAAGTCACTTGAGATAAAGAACAGATTTTAAAGGCTTCCAGATAAAGAAAAGTCACTTACAAAGGACTAGAAATCAAAATGCTATGAAATATCTCAAGAGAAATACAGAAAGACAATGCAGAACTGTCTGTAATTCAGAGGGAAAATGATAATCAACCTGGGATTCTATTCCTAGCCACACTATCAAACATATAAAGATAAATAGACTCGGCAGATTTGTTCAGTCTCAAAAGATTCACCTCCCAAATGCTCTATCGGGAAGTTATTAGAAGATGTGCTCTACAAAAGCAACAGAGGAATACAAGAAAGAGGAAGATGTAAAATTCAAAAGGTAGAAGACCTAACAAACAAGAGTAAAATTAACAGAATTATAATAATGATGGTGAAAACATACCCCAGGCTGACAACTGTGCCATAAAACTAGAACTAGAAAGCAAGTTCTGATTGGGCAAGAAGATAAATATTTTCTGGGAATGCAACTGCACATACACATTCACACACACACACACACACACACACACACACACACTGAATAGGTTCCATGATATAGTTGTATAGTTGACTGCATTAAGAGAAGTTTTAATGTTCTGTAATTGTGTACGAGTTATTAGAGGTATATAAAAATTAAGTAACTAAAAAGAAAGTAAATATATTCTAGCACAGTATGTGACCCATGTGAAAGTTATATTAAGACAATTTTCCAGGCTGTTTGTTTTGGTCTGCTTGTAGTACTGGAGACTGAACCCAGGGCCTTTGTTTTGAACTGCCTCCCCACCCCCTTTTTACATATATATATATTTTTGAGACAGAGTCTCCCTAAGTTGCCTGGGCTGGGCTGGAACCTGAAATTCTCCTACCTTAGTTTCCTGGAGTGTTGGAATTACAGGTTTGCATCACCAAGCCTGGTTATTAAAATAATTATAACAACATCAACACTGACAATTCATTCAACCAAAAATTATAACAGAAACTATATGACACAGACAATGATAAATACATTGGGTTACAGAAAATGAAAATGTAAGAGTACTAAATCCTCATCTGGCTTGTAAAAAAAAAAGTCGGTTGAGTCTTAAATTGAAAAATCAAAAATCAGAGTTTAAATATGTCTAGATATATGGGGAGTCTTTACTTGTGTTCTCAAAAAAGCAAACCCTGAGGAAAAGGTGGATGTGTTGCTAATTTATTAGGAGAAATGAAAAAAAAAGCAGGAATAAAGTAAATAAAGAATGAGTACCAATCAAAAGTGGTTGCTAAACCAAACCAACCGCTCTTGATATCAAGCATGATCATTGGCTCGTTCTCAGAAGATTACCCCGTGACAGGCACCATAAAAGACATGACATGAGACAGGCCACTGTCGACAGAGTAGGGGGAGAAGACTCAACCACCAGCTTCCCTGTCTATTGGCCAAAGAGTCACTTGACATTTGTTAGTTAAGTAAATAGTGCTGTCAACTGGCAAGATGATGCTTCAGGTTTTTCCCATTGATGATAAAAAAAAATCAGTTGCTTTTTAAAAATGACCACCGAACTTCATTTATTTTCAAGAAAATGTCAGTAAAAAAAATTAGAAAAACCTCAGTCTGCTTATTAGTTATCCCTTCAAGTAAAAATGCCATTACATCAGAAACCACTGCACTTCATCTCACACCTCAAACATACATGTGCTCTTCTTCCAGATAGCCACCATACTTCCGTATGCAACAGAAGTACCTTATGCCTGCTTCCTACTTTATCACAGAGAAAGATAAACTGACAGGTATTCAAGACTTGAAATTCAGTGAAATTAATAATCCCTCACTATTTTGTAAAGATATTTTCAGACATGATGGGCATTATTTTTTAACTGCAAGTTTGCAGTTAAAGAAAGTAAAGAAACTCAGTGACCACTGGTAGAGCTTGATACCACTACCTTGATTCATTCAAAGGTGCCAGCAATTTTACCCACCACTCCCACTGATCATGACTGCAAATTTCAAGCTAGTGAAAAGGTAAATAAGGTTTCAATATTGTTAGGAAACGAGCTCTGCCCTTTAAGACACCCAGAAATTACCTCAGAAACCACAGCATCTGTGGCTTGTACTTTGAAAACTACCTATGTAAGAACCAAGTGTCATAAATGATTAGAAATAATAGTCCTCATTTTTTGTTTCATTGAGGTAAGAATTGTGCTAAATTTCAAAATTAGGTAGATTTTACACAGGCAGTGGAAGGCAAGAGTAATGACACTTGATCTGGCTCCAGTGTGCTCATTAACGAGCCAGAAACCATCTATGAGTCAACTGTCCTGTGTTGAGCGCCACTCTCCCCTTCTCTATTTTGTAGATGATTCAACCCATTTCTAGGGCTTGTTGGGCACACTAGAGCTTCTCAAAGCACCATGCCTGAATCCTCAGCATTAATTCCACCTGGAAAGTCATTAGAAGCAAAAATCCTGGAGTCCAAACCCACATGTGTTAACTTAAAATTGCCGGGAAAGGAGCCCAGGAATCTTTTATTCAGGCTTTCCAAGAGATTCTTCTTCATATTCAAGTGTGAAAAGCACTGATATAAATCACACAAGATGAAGCATTAAAAATTGTGAATGCTATACAAATTGACATTATAATAAGTACAAAAGAAAGTCCTTCCAGGCAAAAGAACTACATAAAAATAGTTATTCCCATATTTGCCTTGAGGGTTTTCCTCCATGCTAAATTATTAACCTTATCTTATTCATATTTGTATCATCTACAGTAGAAGTAGCATTATTCTTCCTTTTAGTATCAAAACACATAAGTTCCATTAAAAAATGTTATTTAAAATGCAAAGCCAAGAAAGGCCTGGAGTGAGTAAGGGGAGACAGAAAAAGGTGTATGTGGAGAAAAAGTAGGAAATAATGATGGATGTGGTTAAAGTATCAGATGAAATATTTCTATTTTATGCTGTTAGCAATTAAGAATCATTTTAGAATGAGTGACCAAGTGACATGATGAAAGGCATGCTTTAGAATTGGTTTGCCAGCCAGCGTAGAGAATGAAATGGAAAGAGAAAAGACCAGAAAATAAGTATTTAATCAGTCATACATTGCTTTTCCGTTCATAGATTTAAAAAATGGACAATATCCACAAAGTTATGGACATTTTTCTGGCACAAGTAAAACCAAGATAAAGAAAGCTATGAAAATGAGTACATGCTATATGCATTATTTATTCCACACAAAACTTTTACCTCTAGTATTTCAACTTTTCTTTTCAGTTCCAAGTCCTCCTATTAACTCACTCTCTCAAACTCTCGCCTCAATAACTTATCTTCCCATCTGCTCTCCAAGGTCATCTTCTAATAAGGAAGAATATCATTTCCTCATTTCTTACACCTTAACTTCCTATATCTACTAAAATTTCTAAAATATAAGAAAGCTTTCTGTAAGAATTTCTGAGGCCTGGGGATTCAGCTCAGTGGTTAGAGTGCTTATTTTGCAAGCACAAGGCCCTGAGTTCAATCCCCAGGACAAAAAAAAAAAAAAAAAAAAAAAAAAAAAAAAAAAAAAAAAAAAAAAAAAAAAAAAAAAAAAAGAATTTCTGTGCTAAAGAAAAGGAAAAATGGAAAAGACTTATGTTCCAGTCTCAAAGTCTGCTTCTCTTCCCAAACATCTAAGTGGTTATCAACAGCTTTTGAGAGATAAAGCTTCTATTTTCATATTGTAAAAGGAGGAAAATGAGGGCTAAAAAGGGGTATATATGAAAGCAGATAGAAGAAATGTCTCTGCAATGTAACCTTTAAAAAAGATGAATAAGTCAAAAACACAAAGACCTTGGAGCTAAAGTTGAGTTTATCTGTTTATATGTACAGGGGACAGAACCAGGTCAGAATGCCTGCTGGGATTTATCTGTCCTGGAATGGAATTACCGTGGGTAAAACTAAAAACATTTAATGCAGAGTATAAGATAGCAGTGGTTGGAGAAGCCCCTCAGGTTTGACCCTTAATTAAGCCAAGCTAATTACATAAATAAAAGATTATCCAGAGCTATCCCTGTCGAAAGCATTCAAATTACTCTGTGCTTCTGGCTGCAATTACACTAGAAAGTGGAAGCTAATAAGCCTTTAGAAAGTGACCCAAATCAAGGGACATTAAACTCAAAGGAAGGCAGCACTTCCACATCATGGAGCAAGCGCAGTAAATTTAACAGTGTAAGGGCTTTTCGCATCTACCATAGTGTACCAGATTGCACACCTTTACTTAATTTAAATTGAATATAAACACACAGATTCGGCTGAGACATTATAATGAAATCCAAAGCTTTTTAAAAATTCACTAATTTTTTTTAATTTAAAAAAAGTTCATGAAAATGTAGTTTATTTACAGCATCTGATCATTCCAGGATGCCAAACGGGTAGACCACAAGTTCGAGTCCAGCCTCAACAACTTAACAACTTAGTGAGACCCTGTACTGAAAAACAAAATGGGCTAGGGATGTATCTCAGTGAATATACCTTGAGTTCAATCTCCAGTATTACAAAAAAGGAAGGGAGAAAGGAAGGAAGAAAGGAAGGAAGAAACAAAGTCCTTGTTAAAAATAGGGTCGAAAAGAGGGGAGGGAAAGAGGAAAAAAAGAAGCAGCAAGATATATCATGTACAGGTACAAATTCTCTACGGTGAATGTGATCATTATGTATATCTAAAATGTACCACTAAAAAAAATTTAAAAGCCCTTGTGCCCCTAAACTCCCTAAGATGGAGCTTTGAGGATGTTAACCTGTCCATCTTCTTGGGCCTGGCCTTTGAATAAAATTAAGTTCCTTCTCACAAAAAAAAAAAAAAGAAAAGAAAGAAAGAAAAAAGAAAAGTGAATTCTAATTTCCTTGTATTGTTTAGCTAAAATAGTCCTCTGCATAAACTTCTTATCGATCACTAGTATGATGATGTATTTCTTTAATAAACACTATCAATTGTTCAGGAAAAAAAAGGCTTGAGAATTCTATACTATCTTTCATTTAGCCACATGGATTCAAAACATGGCCTACTTACTGAAATGAAAACTACTGCATATTTATTACATAATATATAAACTAGAATCAACTGGATCCTTTTTTACTCATTTATACCTAATATCTAGCATAATTCTAGATAACAAAGCTGTGACTCAAAGCAGCACATAGATGTGTATGGTCCTCTATAAATTTTACAGTCTCAAAAGGAAGGTAAGGAAAGAAAAGTAATAAAAGGAGGAGGAGGAAAAGGAGGAATGCAGGGAATGAGGAGGAGGAGGAGGAGATGTGCATAACTATAAACACAAAAATATACAAAGTAAATTATAATGAGAACCAAAATGACAAAGTAGCAATCAGCAGCAAAATTCAACCTCTCCGAGACCCAGAATTCAGATACCAGGGAAATAACAACTTGGTGATGAGAAAAATCTTTCTTCTTTCGTCTTCCCATTCCCCAGCCCCTCTAACTTCATTAGTATAAACATTAAGCTTTATTAATCTTTAGATACTTGGTTAACTCTATGTTATTATTGTTGAAGTCTTTTCTATTATTAGTGGAGATACAGTTGTCACATTTAGTACATATTCACTGTGTGTAAATATTTGGTTTGTCTAAGTGTTTATACTATAATTATAAATATATTTTCTATGGTTAAGGGTGGTGCTTTTTTTTTTTAAGAGAAGACAATTTATTTAGAGGACAATTTATTTAAAAGTGGTGAAAAAGAGGGAAAAGGAGATGATAGGTAGCTACTCGACAAGTAGGGAGTATTCGAAAGCGAAATACTCAGGGTGGTACATTATTGGTTCTTATGATATGTCAATATCCAGTTTGTCTTTGATACTTTATTGTTGCTGATTTATTAGCTATTTCCAGGGTAGCATAGTTGTTGCTATTAATTGATTTTCTCTGTATGCCAATAACCAGAATGTCTTTGTGTTATTAACAATACTACAGTCCATTCCCAGAGATCTGGCTGCTGGGCCAATTACACTATATTCACCCCTCCAAAAATAATGAAGGTAGTTGGATATTGGGATAAAGGCAGAGACATACAGTTGTCCACACCCAGAGTGCATCAGTGAAAGGCAGATAGTAACTAAAGAAACTCCATACCGGCAACCAAGTCTTTCAACTGTAAGTACCCACAAACCTCAGCACAAAACAAAACAAAAACTGGAAACAAGAAGAAAAAAGGCCAAAAAATGCCTCCAAAACTCCCAACTCCCACAAAGCCAATCCATGGGGCATTGAGGTGGAAGAAATCAAAAGCCCAACAGCCAAATTATTTGAAAGGGTAACAAGAGATTAAAAAAAAAAAAAATCAATAAGGTGCTCAGCGAGCTCAAAGAAGACATAATTAAACAGACAATAGATGTAAAAAAAACAAAAAAATTAGCGAATTTACAGAAGACAATAATAAAAAGCTAGCTGAGCTAAATTAAATGATACAAAACATGAGTGACCAGTTCAGCAAAGAATCAGAGTCCATGAAAAGGTTCCAAACAGAAATCCAGAAAATTAAAAATGTGGGCAGCAGAAATAAGCAATGTGAGGACAGAATATCAGAACTAGAAGTCAGGGCTCTTGTCAGAATCCAATTATCCTGAACCACCTTAAAAACAATAAAAGGAACATGAAAAATGGATACAGCAGCTGCTAGATGACTTGAAGAAGACTAATCTAAAATTAATTGACATTATTAAAAAATCAGAAGGCAGCACAAATGGCATAAAAAACCCTGCTTACAGAAATAATAGCATAAAACTTTCCAAATATAAGGAAAGAATTAAACATAAAGATAAGTGAGACATATAGATCCCCAAATAGCCATGATAAAAAAAGAACCTCTCCAATACTTACCACGGTCAAAATCCCAGAAGTCCAACACAGGTATAGAATGTGAAAAAGTTGTTGGAGAAAAGCAATGAATCACTTATAAAGGTAAACCCATCAGCATTAGAACAGACTTCTCAACAAAAACCTTAAAAGCCTGGAGAACATAGACATAAAAATCCTCAACAAAATACTGGCAAACACAATGCAAAAAATTACCAAAAACAGCATACACCATGACCAAGTAGGCTTCACACCAGGGACGCAAGACTGGTTCAATATGTACGGATCAATAAATGTAATATATCACATAAACAGAAGAAAGAACAAAAATGGACTCAGAAAGGCTATGACACTATTCAACCTTCATTTATGGTAAAAATTCTAAAGAAAATAGGTATACAAGGACTTTATCTCAAACTGATAAAAGCCATTTATGACAAACCAATGGCCAACATCATACTAAATGGGGAAAAGCTTAAGCCATTCCCTCTAAAATCATAAACAAGATAAGGATGTCCAATATCAACACTCCTGTTCAATGTAGTTGTCAAAACATTAGCCACAGCAATCCAGGAAAAGAAAGAAATAAAAGAGATTCATAGCAAAAAATGAAGAAGTCAAATTATTAGAATGTTCAGATGATGTAATCCTCTACATAGAAGACCCAAAAAATTCAACCAAAAGACTCCTAGAATTAATAACCAAACTCAGTAGTATAGTAGAAAACAAACTCCATATGAAAAGATCAATAGTGTTCCTACACATCAATAATTCACTTACCAAGAAAGAAATTAAGAAAATGATACCATTCACAATAGCATCAAGAAAAATTAAATATTTAAGAATTAGCCTAAACAATGAAGTGATAGACCCCTAAAATGAAAACTACAGTACTCTGAAAAAGGAGATCAAAAGGGGCATCACAAAGTAGGAGGGTATCCCCCTGCTTCTGAATGGGCAGAACCAATACTGTAAAGGCAAAAATATTTCTAAAACTGATATACAGATTTAATGAACTCAATCAAAACATCAATAGCATTCCTCACAGAACTGGAGAAAACAATCCTAAAATTCATTTGGAACCCAGAATAGCAAAAACAATCTTGGACAATAAGAGCAAAGCAGAAGGTATCTCAAATCCAGGCTTCAAGTGATGCTACAAGGCTACAGGGATTAAAAGCAACATGGTAATGGGAAAAACAAAAAACCAGACATACAGATCAACAGAACAAAATAGAAGACACAGGAACAACTCTGGATACATTAAGCCATCTGATCTTTAACAAAGGGGTCAGAATCATACACTGGAGGAAAGATAGCCTCTTTAGCAAATGTTGCTGGAAAAAGTGGTTATCCACACGCAGATGATTGAATTTAGATCTGTGTCTCTAATCATGTAATAAACTAAATTCAGAATGGATCAAAGACCTTACTGTTAAAACAGAAATCACTTAGTCTGTTAGAATATAAAATAGGTAAAACTCTAGAAGCTATATGCAAGAGCCAGGACTTTCTGAACAGAACCCCAGTTGCACAAGAAATAATACCAAGAATCAACGAATGGAATTACATCAAATTTAAAAGCCTTTGTACAGCAAAGGAAACAACCAACAGAGCAAAAAGACAACCTATAGAAAGAAAAATAATTTGCCAGCTACTTTTCAGACAGAGAACTAAGATCTAAAATATGTAACAAACCCAAAAATAGACCCCCTCCAATAAAGACCCAATCCAAAAATGGGCAACTGAAATGAACAGACACTTCTCAGAAGAAATACAAGTGACCAGTAAATACAGAATCCACAAAAAATATATACTCACTTCAGGAAAAGAAAAATAGTGTGATGTCTTTTCCACAGATGGTGTTAGCCTCATATGGGGGATGCCAGAGGATGTTGTGTATCGCAGAAAACTGACTATACTGCCAACTCTTACAGAAGAAATTGAAAATGCATCTGCAACAATCTCAATGACCAAGTTTACCCAAGCAGCACTTTGCCAGATTAATAAATGTCTAGAAGATAATGGCCACCACTTTGAGCGCCTCTTGTAATAGTAGAGGTCAAAAGCAACTTGTATTAATCTCATGATGTCTCAATAAATTCAGCATTAAAATATTTGTACAAGTTTTTCTTTTCTCAAAGTGTGTATACATTTTATTGGTGGACTCCATATATGAAAAAAGGTTCAATATCTCTTGCCATTAGAGAAATGCAACTTAAAATAACACTGAGAGTCCATCTTACTCCAGAAAGAATGGCTATCATCAAGAAATCAAATAATAACAAATTTTGGCAAGACTACAGGGAAAAAGGAAACCTTCCACATTACTGGTGAATATGGAAACTAGTATAACCACTGTGGAAATGAGTATGGAGAGTTCTCAAAGAACTAAAACTAGAAATTCTATTTCACCCAACTATTCCCCTTCTAGATATCTTCTGGAAAGAGTTAAAGACATCATAGTGATACATGCATATCCACGTTTATAGCAACACAATTCATAATAGGTAAATTTTGGAAGCAGTCTGAATGTGCATCCACAGATGCATGAATAAAGAAAATATGGTATTTATACACAATGATGTACTTCTCTGCGATAAACTTCTGGATAAACTTCAGTCATGTGTAGGAAAACAAATGCAGCTTGAGACCACAATGTTAAATGAAATAAATCAGATACACTAGCTTAAATATTGCATGATTTCTTTCATATAAGAAACCCAAAGTATAAATAAAGAGCAAAATAAATGATAGACAACAGGAGGAAGGGAGATAGATCTTTTGCACATGGGAAGGGGACCAAGAGCTTGATGGAGGGAGTAGGAGGATGGAAAGGGATAGAAAAATAATTACAATGTGTTATGTACATATTCCAGCTCCCCATGAAGAATGTACTGCAAACATGTACTAATGAAAAACTAAAACTGGGAAAAACAGAAGTCAAACAAAAAATAAATTATGAATAAAAAGTAGAAAAAACAAGTGACTAAGATAGACAAGAACTAGGGCATAAGTATAAACATACAGGAAGCAGCTAATAAGATAACATCAAAGTTGAGACCTAAGAATGGAGTATTTTCTCTGCAAAGAGTAGAGAGAAGCTCTCACCTGCCAAAAAATAAGCAGCGATAGAGGAAGGGAAGAGTTATACATGTTCGAAGGTCTACGAGAAAACAAGTGTGGCTGAAACAGAGTGATCCCAGAGCGGAGAGGAAAAGCATGGGGCTGAGGTGGCACAGATCTCAGACCAGGAGGGCCTCGTAATGAGACCTGCATTTTTGAGAGAGGATGGGGAAAAATGAGGTCAGAAAGATGTCACTGGACATGGCAACTTGAATATATTGGGTGATAAGAATTATAGTAGATTCTGGAAATAATAATGTCCAGACTCTCACTGGAATTAGTAGGCAAGATAGTAAGGAAATAACTACATCTTCATCTCTCTTAAACTCAGTCACGGAGGGGGAGCTGCATCGGAGATTTCGCTAGGAGGAATATGGAGAGTTTTAGGTTTCTTCTCCAAAAACAGAAAAGACCAAAGCACATCTGTATTCTGAGAGTACTGATTGGTCCAGGCGAGAGGGAAAGGTTGATGAGAAGCACGGATGGTGTGCAGAACACAGTGCGAGTTTAAATATGAGAAGAAACAAGGCAGACCAAAGAAAGACTGCGCACACAGGTGAAGCAGCAGGCTTCCTGGTGGGAGCACTGTTGCCACCTTCACCTTCTGTCCAGCTCAGAGTCCTTGAGCTGCTCTTTCATGTGCATTTGCCCTTCAGCTCTTGAAGCTTTCTAGATTTAAACCATCGACATAAAGTGTCTGCTTTAAAATCCCTAAGGAGAGTTATTTTCCTAAATCCCTAAAAGTTTACAAAGACTTCACTGCCAATTCAATAGAAAGGGGTTCTGACATCGTAATACTATAATTTTATTTACAACATTGTAAGCAAAATATTTCAAAATAAAAAATATATCAAAGATAGCCACAAAAAGAGAGCAAGACTTTTATAAATAAGGAGGGGTTAAAGGGAGGGGAGGGGAATGGGAAAAAAAAGCAGCAGCAAGATATATCACATAGGGGCTGGGGATTTAGCTCAGTGGTTTAGTGTTCGCCTTATAAGCACAAGGCCCTGAGTTCAATCCCTAGCACCAAAAAAAAAAGATCTATCGTGTACAGATACAAAGCCCCTGTGATGAGTGTTATCACCATATATATCTAAAATGTACCACTAAAATAAACTAAATTAAACTATTAGAGTCTTGATACTCATTTTTCTAACCATGCAGCTTCTACCTTTAATAACAGAGTGGTAGTTTAAACTATTTCTTGGAGAGAAAATGTCCAGTGCTTCATGGAATGTCTCTCTTATAGAAATACAAATACGTCTTCCTATATTCATATATTCCCTCATTTACTTTCCATCTCTCAATTAAAATAAAAAAAGGAAATATAACAAAAAGCATATTACTGTGCCTTGTCCAACTGGGTAAATAAACCATTTTTAAATACCGTAGCAAATACTGTCTTAGTATAAAATAATTTTTAAGTTTTTAAATCCAAATTCACTGAGTTTTTTTAAGCCCCGCTATCATCAGGCAGTTGCCTGGTATGGAAAATACATAACTTAGATAAAGCTAGAGTGGCTGTAGCAATCACCACAAATCACCAGTTAGTGAGCTGCCTTGAGCTTTGATTGGAGGTGGAGGAGGAGGAGGAAGAGGAGGGAGAAGGAGGGGGAGGGGAAGAGATGGGGAAGGAGAGGGAGGAGCAGCTAATAGTAGTTGCTGTGGTGTCAGCGTTAATAGTTTACTATTGCTCAGACCATCTGCCATCCCTTTGGGCCACATCTGTGGGTTTTGAGCATAAATTCATCTTGGAGTTGGGGATTTAGCTTAATGGTAGAGCGCTTGCCTAGCAAGCACAAGACCCCGAGTTTGATCCCCAGGAGTACCCCCGCAACACAAAAAAACAATGAACTAATCTTCTGTATTGATGTCACACAACGTGATTTTTTTAAATTATGGTCATTGTTAAATTTCATTGATATCAAAATTAATCCAGAAGTTTCTAAGCAAAAGAAATACCTACTGAAGAAACTTCAGATATCTCTAAATGAAAGAAAACCCTCCCAGCTTTATAGAAGTTTCTAACTTCTGCAGAATAAAAGCATTTCTCCTACAGCGTACGTTTCAGGTTACTAATCTCATTGGTTCAACTGCTCCAGTCTTTGCTGAGAAACAAAATTTAGGTCTGCATTAATGAATGCAGGTACTAGATTAATCTGAATACCCCAAAACTTCTTCCAAATAATAATTAAGCTCACATCAAGACTCCACTACATATTTACAAGAATGGCTAAAATTAAAACCAATATACTAAATGTTGATAAGAATGTAGGGTAACATGAACTCTTACATGTTGCTAGTGAGTGTATACATTGGTACAACTAATTTGGATTACCATAAGAAAACAACTACTAAAAAAAAAAAAAAGAAAAGAAAACAACTACTAAAGCCAGCAACGTGTCCATACATGTTGAACAACTGATTTTCTGGCAGGGGAATGATTTCTGGCAATTTCTAACTTTCATGGTGTAAATGTTCCTCTGATGGCTAACTTCAGGCTACCGATGCAAAGTGGCAGGAATTTGAGATGATATGTACAGAATCAGTTCTTGTGAGTTAGCCCACACCATCTCATCTTACCTCTGACTAGAGTTAAGCCCATAAACTTGCAAATTTTCTCTTAACCATTCGACAATTTACCCAACCGTCACTCGGGCAGCGTGTTTGTTTACGTACTATCCCAAGAGTTGTGCGGGCAGATGCCATTTCAACCAGTTGATTCCTGTATTGAATAAATTTTATAAAATTCTTGCTTTTATATCTTCTGTTAGATTATCTTATGAAAATTAACAAAAAATGGGCAATTTTTGGCAATCCTATATTTGAATAAGTGGACTGGTGAGTGGTTAACTCTAATTCCAACAAAAATGTGTAAACATCTTCTCCAAAAGCTACCTACAGGAATGTTCACAGCAACACTATTTATAAAAGCCTTTCAATAACCAAAATGTTCATCAACTGGAGAATAAATGGCAAGTAAAATGGAATAACATTCAAGAACAAAAATGAACAACTACTATGTACAACAACACAAAACACTACACACATAACACTAATTTAAAAAGCCAGACACCAAAGAACAATGATTCCATTTATATAAAGTTTCAAAACTATCCAAACTAATCTCCAGCACTATACATTAGAACCATGGTTGCCTTCATAGGGTAGCAGCCCCTGCAAAAGTTTCAGGGAGCTATAAACTTAATGATTATACAATCTTTTTACATGCGCCTCATACAATAATGAAAGAAGTTTGCTTTTATTTTACAGTGCTAGAGAGCTGAAGATCAAACCCAGGGCTTTGTGCACATTAGGCTACACCTAGCTACGTCCTCAGCCCAAGTTTACTTTGAAAAAATACTTTTTGTCATACAGTTTAGAGAGTTCATTTTCCTCTGTGGTTATTCTCTTAATATCCTAACTATAGCCACCTATTTATAAGACTAGATTTCAAGTCCTGCTTATACTACTTATGAACTTTTTTACTTTGTATAAGGTACTTAACTTCTCTAAGCCCCAGTTTTCTATCTTTTGCACAGAAATCCTAAGTATCTCCTTTATCATTATAGCATGAAAATTAAAGTTAATGTATGTAAAGTACAAACCCAGAGTCTTTTCTAGAATCCATAATCCTTAGAGTAACCTGAATGATCTTTTAAAAAATACATCCTATTAATTTAACTGTATTTTATTTTATTAGTGTATGTTTGCAATTCATACAGTTTACAATTATCTTAAATAAAAAAAGATAAATGGTGAAAAAAATACATCCTATTATACTAATGTCTTGCTTAAAACTCTTCAATTACTTGAAACAAAATAAAATCAGCACTACCTGGCCTGGCCCTTGCCCTCCCCTCTGTCTGCACCTCCTGCTGCTACTTGCTCTCACTGCTCGCACTCCATCCACACAGTCTGTTATGTGAACGCAGCAAGCTGACTGCTGACTCAGGGCCTCGGCACGTGCCTCTATTTCTGCGGGGAATCCTCAAGCCCGACCTCCGCACAGGGCCGATACTATGGCTAGACAGGTCTTATATTAAAAATTATCACGAAAGACCTTTCCTGACCTTTCAATAAAAAGTGCTCTCCACAGTCACTCTTTGACGCATTACCCTGTTTTATTTTCAGTGCGGCACCTCTTGCTAACTAGAATTACCCCCATCAGCTGTCTTTCTCCCATCATGTAAACATACACCTCTCAGTAAGCCAAATAAAGGAAGGTATAGGGCCTGTTAGTCACTGTTCTATATTCTAGCACTAGAAGAAGTCCTGGCACATATTAGAGGCTCACTTGATTGTTGTTAATTGAAAAATAGGTGGTCAATAACTTATAAATACCTATTTTTTTCCAGAAAGAGAGTCATCATTTCCTGCTAAGATGCCTTTAATGCAGTCTGGATTGGAGATGAATAAAGTGGCACCTTTGAAATACCCTCATATATCAAACAGTGGTGAATTCATATTTTAGGAAAAAGCATACCGCCCGTATTTGTTCACTGAACCAATCTTTATATGACAGTTTTGATTTTCTTTTCATATGGATCTTAAGTATTAGAACAAGTTCAGGAGTCACCTTAAAGAAAAATGTAGTATTTTTCACTTTACCACAATATTCTCACAATAATAAAATGCATTCGTTTGACAAAATAAATGATTTGAAATTGTAATCAAAGACATTGGCCATCATACATGAGAGGCTATGTTAATCTCATATGCAGTCTTCTTAACTGTGTTGTTCATTTTAGAAGATCGTATATAGTGTCCTTCTTTTCCTCCAGATTTCAATGGAGAAATCCTAAAGCCCTGCTTTCAACACGGGTCTTTTAAGAGCAATTCTTCTTGCTTTCACTAGGAAAATAGATCTTTAAAATCCAAAGATACTGTCCTAGGTGCAATTCTTTCAGGACGTCAAAAAATAGTGCTCATGTGCACAGTCTCCTGTCTGCTGAAGCCAGCGTTCTCTTTCTTATCATGTAGTCTGAAGCCGACAAGACAGTAATTCATTAAAATTAAAACCAGTCACCTACATATGAACCAAACCATCAGCAGTTTTTTTTAAATGCTTCTAAGTATTTAAATCTCTTGTATTCAAAATCATTATGTTAGAAATTGTTTTAAAACATGCTGGATTTAATAATCCCTAGAAGTATGAGAATGATATACATGATTACTGTACCAAGTTATAGAGGCTGAGGTATAAAATTTTATGTTACCTAATTAATTTGAGAGACATCAGAAGAATTACTGTTTAAAACAGAAAAAAACTAGCTCCAACTACAGTTTTTTAAAAATGACTCTCTAATATGCTTGGGGTTTTAACTTAAACACGGGAAAAGCCTGCTTTCTTACAGAAAACACAAACACGATAAGGTGGAAGCAAGATAGGAAAGGGTGCAGAAGAGAGAAATGGAAAAATACAAGAAAAGATCTAGAAGCCTCACAAACACAGCTGGTGGGGACTTGTCTATTTTAGAGAGAATTAGTAGTAGAGGAAGAAGGATGTTGAGGGACTTTGATCAATGAGAAACCCCAGAGAGGAAACTCACACAGTTCACGGTTAAAAAGAGATTAAAAACAAAATATTTGGAGAAGTGGTGGCAAAGAGAGCCAGAAAGATTTTTAAGTAATGAGAGCCAGCAAACACAGGAACTTGATCAATCTCTAACATTTCACACTTCATTCAGAGCCTCCTTCAAACTGCTGAGACCATGTGACTTCATAGCGTTTGCACTAACTTTAGGAACTATTTTAAAAGTGACTTTCAAGGAATGAAGATTCCCTCAAATACCATAATTAAATAAATGCTATTAAAAGGAAAGTTTTATAATTAGTTGAGATTTTTGAGTAATTGCTTTTCCTCAAGAGATGGCCTTATTTCGGAGTCCAGATGGTAATGCTGACACTCATTAACACAAATCAAGCTGCACATATCACCAAAATTGCGCCATATAGTTTTTTTCCAAGAAAAACAACAAATACTAGCAGTCCAGCTTTACACAGAAGGTTCTGCTCTAGTAAGAGGAAAATAAATCATCAGAAAAGCTTAATTTATCCATCTATACCCAGATTTGAATTAGCCGTGTAATTCCTATGTAAATAGAAAAATAGAATTTTTAAGTCAAATCTTTGTTGGAAAAAATGAAAATTAAATCTGTTAGTATGATTTCAATTGCTTTGGCAAATGACCTCATCAATACAACAAGAAGATCAAGGACGGTTAAAAATTTCTTATATAGGATTAAGAAAAAGCATGTTTAAAGTATTTCATTCATGAAATCCAACAAATGAAAGAGGTTGTCTTTAAAATGTTTAAATGCATTTCAGTTGGGCAATAATCATGCTGAAAATTATTTCTCATAGAGTAGAGAGTGAGAAACTAGACAGAGAACATCAGAAGACACGTGTGGTAACGTGAAATTATGAGAAGTCAAACTAGGTAATAGGAAAGCAAATGCAACTACAGTTAACAGAGTGATATTGATGAGAACCTGAAACAGTGAGAGACTACGAATGAATGACTGACAAAATCCACGTTAGATACCCCTTATTTTGAAGCAATGTTTCCATGGTTAATCTAACAATGGATGTAACATTTTAATCATATTTTCTGTAATATAAAATTACTCAGAAAATGACCAAACTCACACTTCTATATACAAATTCCATAATGTGCAGTCTGGCACTATGACCCAGAAGCCTACAGAGGATACTGGCCCCTGGAGAGGTGCCATGTAGGTTCCCATCCCGTCTCTCCTTTCCACATTGGTGTTGCCAAGGTGACCAAACCCCTTTGGACCTCAGTTCCTTCGTAATAACACAACAAAGGCACTCATAGAGTACTTGGCAGTAACATGACACAGAGATGCTACAGACTCTTTGTTTTCTGAACTTACCACAATATGGGTCCAAGTCCTCCACTTTGGAGGTCCAGAAAGGGATCTTTATCAATTAACTCAGGATCCACTAGGTTCTCAGTAATAATAATAACTAAAGCCACCCCAAAGTAAACATTATTACACCCATTTTAGATGCAAAACTGAGGCTTAAAAGTTTAACTCTCTCAAAATTAAAAAAAAATAGCTCTTGAACTACAGCTGCTTTTCAAATCCTAAGATATAATACTACAATACCACTCTGAGATAACAGCCCCATAAATGCTTTCATTCTACAGTAAAGAATGCTAAGAGTGGTCATATTTTTATAATCCATCACAGCAGGTCACAAAGTGTGACCTGGGAACCCCTGGGGGGGTCTCAAAACCTTTTCAGGGAGTTGATGGGTTTAAACTATTTCATAATGATACTAAAATACCGTTTGCCTTTTTAATTCTCATTCCTTCATGAGCACGCGGTGAAGTTTTCCAGAGGCTACACGACTTGTAATACTGCCACAAACTGAATGAAGAATAGATATAAGAATTCAGCCATCTTCTATTAAGGCAAAAATGGAAAACAAGACCACTCTTCTATTTTAGTTTTTTAATATAAGGCATTTTCTATCAAAATATGATTTATGTTAATGTGTGATCGATACATTGTTTTGAAATAAACTGTCAATACAAATGTTTCTCAACTTATGAGGAAGTTGAATCCTGTGAAACTCCTTGTCAGCTGAAAATACTGTAAATCAAAAAATGCACTTAACACACCTAATCCACTAAACAACACAGCTTAGCAACACGGTGCACTGCGTTGGGTGCTTACTCCTAAATCATGCAGCTGCCTGGAGACTGAGCTCACCGGCCAGCATCCTTCCCTTTCCGCATACCACAGATTAAACCCAGGGCCTTCACACCCAGCTGCAGCTCCAGCCCTCTGATGGTTTGTTTGTTTGTTTGTAGATAAACTTTGGCCAAAGTGCTGAATTGCTCAGGTTGGGCTCAAACTTGCAATCCTCCTATTTTAGCCTCCCAG
>PVJO010006898.1:0-85534 GCA_004026905.1 Hystrix cristata | reverse complement strand
TCAGACAGAGGCCTGAGGGTTGGACTGCACAGAAATTAGACAAAAAGAGGATAGCAAACAGCATTCAAATACCAGTACAGCTATCAGCTACCTAGACACCCTAAAGAAAATGGTTGTGCTTCAAATCATACCACAAAGGTTGTCGAAGGCATTACAACATTTAAATACACGTGAGGGGCTTAAAATATCCCTTGGTGCATAGTAAATACTTAACAAACTGGCTTTCAGTCAAGGAATGAAATTGTTGCTTGATGGAACAAGTGAACTTGGAGAGAAGTATCCACTCCCAGTCCTTAACACATAACTCATGACCCAATGGTGACTCAGAAAATATAGTTATCCAACTTTTGGATATTATAAAGCAGGGAGAGAGAGCAAATACTTTGGATGACAAAATCATGTTTTAACACCATGCTAGCAAACAACCAAAAGGACAGCTCTAACAAGATAGAGGAATCAGAACAAATACAGCCCAATACTTAGTGTGCTTGTAAACCAGCTCTCTGGAAGAAAAAGGAGCCCTAATTAGTAGCATTTGCTAAATTCTGTGGTATTGACAGTCCTACCACTGCCACTGAAAAGTTTCTGTGTGACATCCAAACCCAGAAATGAAAAGAAATGCTAACACTGGCTCTCGGGAGCTCCCGTGATCTGGCCCACCATACCACAGAAAATAGGAAGCCCTAAACCAGAAATTAAAACATTTAAAGACGTCCATCAACAGATGAATGGAGTAAAAAGTGTGGTATTTGTACACAACATAGTATTACTCTGCCATAGAAAGGATAAACTTGACTCATTTCTGGGAAAATGGATGCACCTTGAGACCATAATGTTAAGTGAAGTAACTCAGACACACAGGTTTAAATATTACATGGTTTCTTTTACATGAAAAACTCAATAATATGTATAAAGTATGAGATAAAAGACAGACAATATGAAAACAGAAAAATTTTAAAAAGATATTGAAATTCAGTATGGACAAAGTATCCTAAAATGTACCTTGACATAGTACAATTATCTTACACATTTTGTATGTTCTTTGGACTATTAATAATCTGGTTTTCGATCCATACACTGTATATGATAGGTAACTTCATAATGTCTTATAAGATAAATAAATGAATCTGATGCTGGAAAAATAAAAGTGGCATAGAGGGAGGGAAAAAAAGGGGAATTAAAATGTGTTATGTATATGTAACAATCCCCTACAGTGAATGTAATCATTATGGACTGGGAACATGTGTTAATAAAAGTAAAAAAAAAAAAAGAACACTTAAACACCATATTTTTAAAACACTATGAGAGAAGATGGGCATGGTGCCTGAGGGACTAAAACATGGAAGAAGGTGTTGGGGATTTAGCTCAGTGGTAGAGTGCTTGCCTAGCAAGCACAAGGCCCTGAGTTTGATCCCAGCACACACAAAAAAAAAAAAAATAAAAGGAAGAAAAGTGGGGAAGTGTAATGACTTTAGAGCCTGGGCTCTGTTGTCAGACAGTTATGGACTCAGAATTGAACTCTTCCAGCCTACTAGTTGTGTGATCTTCAATAAGTCATCAAGCCTCTTTAATCCTTGTTTCCTCACCTCTCAAATGGCAATTATAATGCTAATTCCTGTATCATAAATTTACTCACGGAGCTACACGAGAAATGTCATTGTATGAAAAACCAAACAATAAGAAAAGGACAGCAACCAAAAGGGGAAAGACTGTACAAAGTGTGTACGTGAATAGCTGTATCTGCATAACAAGCCACCCAGTGCTTAAGGACTTAAAAAGACAGTCATCTACTTGGTTGCAGGTTGGTGAACTGGCCACCTGGGCTGAGCCCAGGGACTGGAGCTTCTTTTTCTCAGAGGGCTGTCGGGTGCCCTCTCTTGTCTATAGTTAGATGGGCAATGGCCCCCTCATGCATTTGGGAAGTGGCTTTCTGCAGGACTGATGGAGGAAATGTGTCTTCTCATTATCTTGCAGATTAGCCCAAGCTTTTTCACGTGAAGGTATTTGCAGAAAAACAAAAAAATACATACACGCCAACGCAAGGCATTTGTCAAATGTCCTAAGATTCTTTAATTCTCACATTTTCTTGGTTCATCAACCAAAGAAGTCACATGTTGTTATGGTTTGTGTCTAGATGTCCCCCCAAAGCCTCATGTGGTAAGAGATAGCTGGATCTAGAGTGTGTGATTACTAAATTGATCCATTGATCAGTTTGGCACCATTCTGCTGGGATCAAGGATGTGAGACTGAGATTGGGGGTGGGAGTGCGGGCCGCCCTGGAGACAGGTAGCCTAGATAAAAGATACAGGAAGAGGCTAATTAGCTGCTTGTTTTCATTGCTTATTTGCATACATTCCTTGCATTTTCCTGATTTTACTTTGCTGCCGGTCGGGCCCGCCCTGCCTCTGCCATGCCGCCCTGCCTCGGACCCAGCGGACTATAGACTGAAACCTCTGCAGACTGTGAGCTAATAAACCTTTCTTCCCCTAACTTTGGGTGTCGGGTATTCTCTCCCAACAATGAGAGAAAAATAACTAAAACACATGTGTAACCCTGGTATGATGGGAACTACTCAAGGGTGTATATTTAGGGAAGGGAATTATTGTGGCCATTTTGGAAAACAATCTACCTACCACCATGGAAAAAGCAACTGATAAAAGAGAAAACAAGAAATGGGCAGGTGTAATAAAAAGATACTTCTCAGAAGAAGAAGTACAAATGGCCAGCCAATATAAGAAAACTAAGACCATGTCTTACACCAAAAAGAACAGCAATCATCAAGAAGTCAAAAATAACAAATGCTGGCATGGCTGCAGTGAAAAAGGAACCCTCTTACATTATTGGTGGAAGTGTAAACTAGTACAGCCATTGTGGAAATCAGTATGGAGATTTCTCAAAGTAATAAAATTAGAAATTCCATATGACCTACCTATTCTCCTTCTAAATATCTTCCCCAAACAGCTAAAGGCATCATACCACAGTAATACATACATATCCATGTTTATAGCAGCCCAATTCGTAATAGCTAAATCTTGGAAGCTGCCTGTATTCCCATAAACAGACAAACAGATAAACAAAATGTGGTATCTACCCATAACGGAATGCTGCTTGGTTATAATGAGGGACAAATTCAAGACATTTGTGGGAATATGGATGCACCTAGAAAATATAATGTTGAGTGAAATAAATCAGAGACACAAGCTTAAATACCGTATGGACTCTCTCATTTGAGTAAGGAGAAGTACAAACAAAGAGCATAATAGAGGATGGATAGAAGGAAATAAGGAGATAGATCTCTTGCAGGTAGAAAGGGGTCTAGGAGACCAAGGGCAAGGAGAAAGGGGAGAGAGGAAGGAGAAATGAGTAGAATAAAGATGCGCCATGTACAGAAACCTAATAACCCCAATGAATGTAAATAAACATTGTATGTCATAAACATGAGATAAGATTAATAATAGAAACAAAAATGAAAATGGAAAAAGGAGATTTAGAGGAGAAGGGAGGGAAGTGGGTGGGAAGGGAAGGGAGATTAAAAAAAGAAGAAAGCTGAATTATGCACATGTACCCACCCCCAAGATGACTGTAAACCTCTTATAAACACGTAGTAATAAAAATAAATAAATAAAAAAGAAAATCTAAATTGTGAAAGAAAAAAAGAAAGCATGAAAAGATGTCCAATCTACATTAGTAATAAAGAAAGCATAAAATGATACATAATTTTATATCATATTGATAATTTTAAAATTTGATAAAATGGAAGAATAAAATTAAAATTGAAAAATAGGAAATAAATCAAAATTTAACTAGGTTTCCATGAATTGGTATGGGAAAAATAATGAAGTTATAGAATATCAGACATTAAGATCTGATGTAGTACATATGGCAGTTTATTTTTAAGAAGAGAGAGAGAGAGAGAGAGAGAGAGAGAGAGAGAGAGAGAGAGAGAGAGAGAGAGATCCCATATATGCAATAGCAGTACCTATATATACAATACAATTACACTGATGGAAAGGATGTACACCAACTTCAGAATAATAGTTGTCTCTTGGAATGAAAGGATGAAAAGAAAAATGAAAATTAAGGGAAACTTCGGTTTTCTCTATGTATTTTATTTCTCAAAAAATTAAGTAACTGCCAAAATAGAATATTCATTAAATTAAATTCAAAAGATAGGTCTATGAGCATTTGTGATACTCAAAATACTTGAAATACTGCATGTGTCTTAGTCCATTTTGTGCCTCTATAATAGACTACCACAAGCAGGATTATTTATAATGAAAAGAAGTTTAGTCTTCGTGGTTCTGGTGGCTGGGAAGTCCAATATCAAAGTGCCATCTGATGAGGGCCTTCTTGCTGCATTCATCCATGGCAGAAGATAAGAAGGTAACCGAGGCCAGAGTGGCTATTATAATAAACACATCCTCCAATAATGAACTGCTCCCCCATCTTGACATTTATTTCTTCATTGAGGGTCTGCCTAATCCTCTCTTAAAGGTCCCACTTCTCAATGCTCTTGCATTAAGGATTAAGGGATTGGATGTGGATTAAGTTCCCACTACATAAACTTTGGGGGACACACTCAAACCACTGCAGTATGTTTGAAATATTTCATAATTAAAGAGACATTTAAAGAAACAGTAGTTGAGTTCTCCTTTCCATTATGGAGAAAAGACTGGAAGAATAAGAGTTCCCATTCATGGAAATGTAGACCATGAAAGGAAGGTGGTCACCATCCTGCTGTACTTTGTACTGGTCGGACTATGACTGAGCACACTTTAGGTGACAAATACAAATGTGAGTGGGAGATTTATTCAGCCAACCACACTGCTTGAGCACCTGTCTGTGCTGTGACATATGTGGCCCCGAGAATACCACAGAGGAAATCGTGGACCCATCCTCTCAGGTTCACAGAAGCTTATCTTCCACCCCACCTGATGCACACAACACTACAGGAGCACACAAGGCATCGGGTGGGCAGGGGAGATTCAATAATACTGTGGGGGGACAAAAACTCTGCAAGCCAAGTTAATAGTGGTAAGGCTGTGCAGTATCTTTCTCATTGATGAACCACAATACCCAATACCCACAACTTAAATTAGGAGACATTTCATTTCCTCAGTTTCAATCCAAGATCACGGACTCCAAGGCAGAGACATAATGGCAGAAGGGTGGGGCAGAGCAAAGCTACTTGGTTCATTGCTATCAAGAAGCAGAGCAAGAGAATAGTGCCAGAGCGGAAGGGGTGAGGAGCCAGACCCCAAGGCCACATCGCTATGACTCATCCAGACACACCTAGAAATGTGCTCCACCAGTTCTCAGGGCTGATCGTAAAGTGAATCAGGTTGAAAATCGACCCTAAGTGCCACATCCCAACTCTTTCCAACTTACTGCCTATACACATCCCCTTAATGAGGGTCTCCAACCTTCTAGGGTCTCCACTGCACCTTCAGCTTCACACTCACAGGTTCACACACTGCTCTTTCAAGGGCACACTGCCTGGCCTCCTTCTGAAATCCAGGTGGGAGCCTTCCTGACCCCACAGTTCTTACATTCTGCATGCGCTTAAAACCAGCAAGACATGGACGACACCAGGGTCCGCTGCCAGCTGGACAATAGCCAGCCTTCCTTTGCTCTTGGCTGTAGGTGTTGAGTGCCTGGATCACTGAGCACTGAGAACCCAACCCTGAGGAACAAAGTCACTGCCTTTCTGGAACACGGTGCTCTGGGACTCTCTCCCAAAGAAAATTCTTTCACTTTTGCAACCTTGAGACTGCAGAGGCTGGAGTCCTACTGTTTCTTGTGATGTCCTCAGGACATCATGGCCATCTTTTCCATTGTCCTGCTCTTTCTCAGGAACCAAGTTCGCCTCTGCTCTATATTTACAGTCCACAGCTTTACTGAAGTTTCCTCTTTGGCCAAATTCAAACATTTTAAATAGTTCTGCTGGACTCTTTGCTCTTTATTTTCACCACAGATCTGGCTAAAAGTCCCCAACAGTAGCCATGCCACTGCCTCAACATTAGACTGCCCTGAAATTTCTTCTGCAAGATTAATTATTCCTCTGCCCTCAATCTCACTCTCAGGCAGTCTCTGGACATGAGCAAAATGCAAACAAACTAGCTGCCAAGGGGTATCACACACCATCTGGGGTCCAATAGCCAATGCAGTCCTCCCCAGCAGAAACCTTCTGAGCCTGGTCTTTACCAGCAGCATTTCTATCAGCATGCTGGTACTCTGAGCTCTGGCTAGAATCTCCCATCAAGTACAACCTATGGCACTCAAGGGATGTTTCTTCAACCAGCAACTCCAAACCTTTCCAAACTCTTTCTACAAGCCAGTTCCAAAGGCTCCTGGAATGGTCATGTAGAGTCACAGCAATGACTGTAGTTCTGGTACCAAATTCTGTCTTAGTTACTTTTCATGTTGCTGAGACAAAATACCTGACACCCAAAGTTAAAGAAGAAAGGTTTGTTCTGACGTAGACTTTGTAGAGGTTTCAGTTGATGATTGGCTGGCTCCAAGGTAGGGTAGCATGGCAGAGAGTCGTTGCAGAGGAGAAAGAGTTCATGGCAGGCAGAAAGCTGCAAAGCAGCAAAGTAGCAAATAGCAAGTAAGCCTAGTAGCCCTCTTTCTGTCCCTTTATATTCTATCCAGGCTGCCCACCCTTAGCGCAGGGAGCACTCACACACAGGGAAGGCCTTCCCATTACCTACTCCCAGAACTGTGCTAAACCAATCAGTGGACTAATTTAGTAACCATACACCCTTGATCTCAGCATCACACACTCTAGAGCCAGCCACCTCTGAAAAGTCCCATCTACGACCACATGAGGCTTTTGGGGGACATCTAAACACAAGGCAAAGTAGTGAGGAAGGTGGTAAGATTCTACTATTAGAGTGTATGGACAACCCCACTCCTATGGCATTGCTGGTTGCAACCCATACAGCCTATATCTTAGATTGGTTCCACTCTCAGGCTGCAGCTTTCCTCAACAGACATTCCACTTTCTTAGCATCCCCTACTTCCTGGGGTCTCCACAGCACCTTTGGCTTCATTCTCACAGCTTCTACAAGTTGCCCTCCCAGAGACTCTTTGCCCAGCCTCCCAGGCCTTTCTTGGAAATCTGAGTGGAAGCCTTGCTGATCCCATAACTCTTGGATTCTGCATGGCAGTAAAACTAGTATCACTTGGACAATTCCAAGGTCAGCTGCCAGCTGGAGTAGTAGCTGCCACCTTGAACCATAGCTGCAGCAACCTCTGAGTAACTGGATGGCTGAAAAGAATGAAATGAATCCCAGGGAACCAATTTATTAGGCAGCCTTCCGCTATGGGGGGCCTAGAGGCTCTCTTCTCAGATGAAACACTGACACTTTTGCACCTTTGAGTGTGCAGTGGTAGAGTCTTGTTGATTTCTGAGACGCCCTCAAGTCACCTTTCTTCTTATCCTTGTACAAAGTACATACTTTCTTTTTAATGGTGCTGATTTCCTTAGCAGCCACACTTCTTTTGACCCCAACTTCACATATGGTTCCTTCTGAAGCAAAATTTAAGTGTTTTGAAATTTTTACCCTGCCTTTTGCCCCTGATTTTCATTATAAATCTACCTAAAAGTAGCTAGCAGTACATATACCACAGTTAAATGTTGGGCTGTCTTGAAATTTTTTCTGCCAGGTTATTTAGTCTACTGCCTTTACCCTCAGTCTTCTTTAAAGTCTCATAGCAAGGCAAAATGTAGACAAATTTTGTAGACTGTGTAGCACAAATGGCTTCTAGTCTAAATGTCAGTGGAGTCTTGTTTCCAACTGAAGCCTCCAGAGCCTGATTTTTATACTGTCCACATTCCTATCAAAATGTTGGTCTTTTGAGCCCTAACCAGAATCATCCCATAGACTCTGCTTATTGTATTCTAAACTTTCTCTAGCCCATTATCTCCAAACCCTTCCTTACTCTCCAGCAAACCAGTTCCAATGGATTTCAAAACATACGGTCGTAATAATGACCCCACTCTTTGTATCAATTTTCTGTATTTGTCAGCTTTCTCATCACTGGGAAAAAATACCCAAGACCCACAACTTCAAAGAGGAGAGGTTTTATTTGCTCATGGTTTCAGTCCACAACTGACTGGCTCAAAGGCAGAGATATCATGGTAGAAGGATGTGGTGTAGCAAAGCTGCTCAGATCATGGCTTCTGGGAATCAGAGCAGGATAAGAGAGCCAGCGTGGAAGGAGCAAGGGGCCAGACAGAGACCCCAAGGCCGCACCTCCATGACTCACCCAGACACATCTAGAAGTGTGCTCCACCAATTCTAAGGGCTGATCTCAATGCCAATCAAGTTGAAACTACACTAACTGCCACCTCTTCTCTCCCACACGGACTCTGAACATACAGGGAACCCTGAAGCTTGGATGCAACAGCCCTGGGCACCTTTCTGCCTGCCATACTCAGCACAGATAGGAGTCCGTGTGGGTGTCCAATGGTCTCACCAGAGCCTTCCCAAAGCCCAGCCTTAGTGATCCTGTGAGAATTTCACCCCCATGCAAAGCAGGAAATAAGCTCTCAGCTCTAACAGCTCTTCAGTGGACCTTACCCCTCAAGGCTGAACTGCAAAAACAGTTCTTTTTACTGGACTGTCTTTTTCTTCTTTTCAACCCCCTGTTCCCTACTCTTTAATTACTGACAAGAAATTTGCAGAAAACATGCTAGGCTTCTGAGAGTCTGTCACAGGGGAGAGACAAGCTCTCCCTGTGTGCTTTTCAGAGACCAAAGTCTGACTAGGTGAGTTGCAGGGAGATTGGTTCTGGATGCCGTGCAGAAGAGCTCTTCGGCTGCTTGCTAGTCGAGGAGGGAGCAGGTGCCCCTCTGAGCTTGGCCCATAGAGAAGATGCAAGAACACTAAAGAGCCAGGGCCTGACTTGACCTTGAAAATTCTGTAAAATATCTTCATTGAGGTTTTTATGATTCTAGAATAATCACTGTAAAACATTTTAAAAATATAACAATAGTTAAGATAACAGCATAGCCCTGTAATCTCATCTTTCAAAGAACACCGTTAACACTTTGATATGTATCTTTTTGTTGCTGTTGTTGTTGTTTAGAGGCATAGTTTCACAATGTAGTACAGCCTGGCCTTGAACTCACTCTGTAGCTGAGGCTGTCCTCAAACTCACAGTGATCCTCCTGCCTCAGCCTCCCAAGTGCTGTGATTACAGGGTTGCACTACCATATACAAATTTTTTGGTTGTGAAAGGGGGATTGTGCTTTTTCCCTCCTCCATAATGGTGTGTCTTGGAAGTCTTCTGGAAGCCTGGATATGCATGACCAACTCCTTCTTTTTATGAGCTGCACTATTCATTTATTACAAATACTTATTGAATATAATGTCAGGCACACTGATCTAGGAAGTAGGAATGCAACAGTCAATAAAACAAAGGGTTTTCCTTCATAATGTTTCACATTCTAGTAGAGAGAAAGAAATATGCAAACAGCTAAATATATCAAATGATGTCTAAGAGTTACATTTTATAAAAGAAAATAAAGTGAGTTAAGGAGATATTATATTTAAAAATTCTGTTTTAGGTTGTGTTGTCATAGAAGTTTTCTCCCAGCAGTTCTGTGTCAATAGCCAATTGCCATATAATAAATTGCCCCCAAACTTAACTGATTTAAAAAAAAATGCTTGTTATCTCACAGTTCCTCTAGGGCAGGAATCTGGGAATGACTCAGCTACACTCTCTGAGTTGAGGAATCTCCCAGGCTGCAGTGATCTGGTCGGCCAGGGCTATAAACATCTGAAGGCTCCAGTGCGGAGGGCATCTGTCGAGGTTCAGGGGGTAGTTGCAGGAATTGGTTTTGTGCAGGCTGTCCTTGAAGGGCCTCCATTCCTCGCTGTTCTTGGCTAGAGGCCTCCCCCCAGTTCCCTGGCACTTGAGTGTCCACACAGGACACCTCTCAAACATGGCAGCCTGCTTCACTGGCGAGAGCAAACAATGGGATGAGTGGGGGGATGAGGGGGTGGGCACAATATTTTATAGTCAAGTCTTAGAAGTGACATCCTGTTAAAACAAAAACAATCTGGTGGAAGATAAAATAGGTAAAACTCTTGAAGACACGTGGCTAGGCAAGGACTTTCTGAACACAATCCCAATGGCACAAGAAATAACACTGAAGATCAACAAATGGGATCACACCAAATTAAATATCTGTACATTAAAGAAAACAACCAAGGGAGTGAAGAGACAACCTACAGAACTGGAAAAATTTTTGCCACCTATTTCTCAGATAGAAGACTAATCTAGAAAATAAAAGAAAACAAAAAAATTAGAACCCCCCAAAAAGGACCCAATCAAAAAATGGCAAACTGAAATGAATAAACACTTCTCAGAAGAAGTACAAATTGCCAATAAATACATGAGAAAAATGGTCAACATTGCTGGCCACTAGAGAAGCGCAAATTAAAACAATTACCATCTTCACAAAGAACGACTATCATCAAAAAATCAAATAATAATAAATGCTGGTGAGGCTGCGGAGGAAAAGAGGAATCAGCTACATTGCTGGTGGGAATGTAAACTAGTACAGTCACTATGGAGATTCCTCAAAAAAACTAAAAATAGAAATTCCATTTGACCCAGCTAATTCCCGTTCTAGTAATCTTCCTAAAAGAGTTAAAGTTATCATATTGTAGTGAGACCTGCACACCCATGTTTATAGCAGCACAATTTATAATAGCTAAATCTTGGAAACAGCCTATATATCCATCAACAGATGACTGGATAAAGAAAATGTGGTATTTACACACAATGGAGTAGTATTCTGCTACAAAGAAGGCATTTGTAGGTAAATGGATGCACCTCGAGGCCATAATGTTAAGTGAGATAAATCAGGCACACCACTTCAAATACTGCATGGTTTCTTTTATATGAGAACCCGAAATATAAATAAAGAGCAAAATAAAGGATAGATCATAGGAAGTAGGGAGATCTTTTGGAAATGAGAAGGGGAACAAGAATCGAAGGGATCAGGGAGGCATGGGAGAGGAAGAGGACAAAAAAGAATTAAGAGATGTTATGTACATATACAAATGCCCCATGATAAATGTGATAATTTTGTACTGAAAAATCTATTAATAAAAATAACTAATTTTTTAAAAAGTGACATCCCTTTATTGCCCATATATTCCACTCATTTTAGCAAGTCCTTTGGCCCAGCCACACTAAAGGGAAAGGAACCACAAGATTGAACAAGGGGGGAGGGAACCGTTGAAGACCATTTTGGAAGCTACCACAGATCATTTGAACAAGGACTTAAGTGACTCAGGACTGAGTCATGTTACTACCTGAGGAAAGAAATTTCCACGAAGTAGAAACACACAAGCAAAGCATCTGAGGGTAGAACTGCCTTGGTCTGTGTCCGAAACACCCAGAGTGTTTTAGCCTGGAGGTGTGGGGACAGTGGTAGGAAGAAGGAACAGAAAGTGACCAGGTTATGCCAGGTCTGGTAGGCCATGGGGAAGACTTTAGGTTTTATTTTAAGAGCAATAAGAAGCTACAGTATTCTTTAGTCTTCATTATGATAATGTATTTACAAGCCAATACTGATGGAGAACATTTTTGTTTCTAAAAATGCCATACCCTCACCTAAATTTGTGTGTGTGCGTGCGTGCGTGCGTGTGTGTGTGTGTGTATACATGGGCATACACTTGTGCTGAATAAATGTATGCATCCTTAGAGGATTTTCAAAAGATATGTGCTTTTAAAATGTCTATACACACATATTGCCAAACTGCACTCAAAATGGCTTTACTAGTCAACTTTCTTATTGCTCTCACTCAAAAGGAGAGCCCTGGCCAACACTAAACAGTATTAAGCTTTTGAATCTTTGTTTATCTGATGTAGGAAAGAGGCATTTCATTCTGATTTGTATTTGTTTCTACTCTAAAGAGGAAGGTCAGAAATAATAGTCACTTCTTAGGTAGGCAGTTACGAAGATTAAATGAGAATATCTTTTAAAAGTACTAAGATTAGCATCCAGGCACTTAGTAGGCAATCAATAAATGTGAGCTCTTAACCATCATCCCATCCTACCCTGCTGGCATCTGAGTGTCTGGAGGCTCAAAAGAAGTGTCTTGCCAACTTTTGTATTCCCAGCAGCACCTCATAGCACAAAACAGTGTTTAATAATTATTTCTATGTGTCAAATAAAAGAACGCACACCTGAATGAATGAATGAATTGAATGTGTAGTCTTAATATGGAGGGATTTAACTGCCAGCTGTTATCTTGTGTACAACTGGGAATTCTTGAAGGATTTCATGAAGATTAAATAACAAAGTAATGTTTTAAGAAGGAATTTAAGGAATAAGTAAATTTGCAAATAAGATTCTTTCAAAACCTGCAGATTTCCCCAGTCCTCATGAAAGCAAGTGGCCAATACACATTTGGAAACACGTTTCAGGCTGTCTGCTCTTCAAAACATGTGTTTCAGTGCCCTTCGCCATCTCCCTGGCCTGCCACTCCCCCCGCGGCCTCTTACCAGGCGTGGCCCTATCGAGAGATGAGCACACAAATGTGCCCACTGTTTTAGCCTCCGCACTCTCTCCACCACTACGGTGGTTTAAACCAGAGACAGACAACCACAGCCCACAGGCCACATCCAGCTCACAGATGCATTTTCTTCACCGATACAGTATTTTCTAAAATTTGAATTAAAACTCAAGAGACTTAAATTTTAAGAACTACAGGTATCTAGTGAAATCTGGGGTCTAGCCATTAGCTAGCACTCCTCATGATGGCAGCAGTCTGTTTGGAGTGATGGAGCAACAGTCCCCTTCATACAGACCTGTGCTTTATTTCCAGACCCCCATGATCCCCAGTTGCTTGTCTCATTGTTTATTGAGTGAATGCTAAACCAGGTAAGCTTTCAACTCCTGCTTTAAAACCATCATCCCTCACAGACATTGGCCTTGCCCTTCACAGATTAGTATTTCGGCCCCAAACAACTCCTCCAAGGCACATGGCAACAGTTCCTTAATCCTTGCCATACATTTTGTGAGGAATGCCCTATCATCAAATGCAACAGCACATTGTCTACATTGTTATCCACCATTACTTCAAAGGGTATCTCCATAAACATCCCATGGAAGATGTTTCAGGGATCACACCCTGGGAAAGTCCAGAGACCCTCAAATCTTAGAAAATGCTGCACTCATGGCAGGGATCTCCTAGGAATGGGAGTAACACCGCCCCCTATCAGGCCCCCTACCAAGAGAGATGACGGGCTCACCGCTGGATGGGTCAACGGCAGAGGGAGCTAGGGCACACTGTCTTTCCTCGGGATCCTGGACATAAACTCTCAGGTGGAGAAGCTGTGAAACTGTGCCACAGGTTTATCAGGGCATGCACGGGGGATTACAGAGAACTCAAATGAGTTTGTAAACTGTAGAGTCCTCCAGAGTTGTCCCCAAATTGTGACCTTGAAGGAGAAAGTATAAAATTTGAGGAAGGTGGTACAGTATTACCTGCTGAAAGCAAGTCCCAGGTAAGTCTGGGGTTGTAGTCATTTGCAGTCAACAGTCCAAGCACAAGCAAATGAGTGTATAAATCTTAAAAGGCTGCTCTTACTAGAACTCTACACTTACTTTCTTTCTTCACAGTTAAAGAGATCTGTCGTTTTCCTGCCAATGACCACAATAGCTGCCATATAAAAGTCAGAAGGTAGGACTTGGAGGCAAGGCTTTGACGTACTGCTTCCGACTATTAACCCTGATAATGGGATCATATTTGTGAAGCAAAGTTCTGGTTACATCACTACAAGACTTAAAAGTCCCCAGTAGCTCCCATTTCTTCCTGAACTGATTACATATTCCTTAACCTGAAATTGCGGACCCTGCACCATCTGTCCCAGGCTACTTTTCAGGCTTCTTTCTCATTATTCTTTTGCGAAGGTCGGTACTGGGCAGTATTGCCCAGTCACCACAGGTCTCCTTCATTCCCTTACTATTCATTATTCCCTCTACCTAGAAAAATGCTATCTCCAATCTCCATACATCTAAATCTTATCCCACTTTCTTGATTCAGGTCAAATATCTTCCCAATTCCATCTAACTGGAAGAAGTCATTTTATACCATCAACTATATACAAATTATCTCATATTCTAAACTATAAACTCCTTGAGGACAGAATTTAGGTCTCATAAATTTCCTTATATCAAAAATGTTCATTGAATATTTGTGTATGAATGGATGAATGGACTGATGAGTGATTGTATGGATGGATGGATGATGGATGATGGATGGATATGTGGGTGGACAGGGATATGAATGACAGGTATTGGATAGATATCTACTATTGAGGCAATACTAAATCTTGTTTCCACATTCTTCCTTGGCTTTGTGTATCCTAATTAATTTATAAGCAAGATGCAGTTTGGTCTAAAAATACTGAAATTAAAATATACAAATTTCTTACTGAGCACTGGAATCACTATGGAATCAGTAAACCTCTATTCAAGCACGTTTACCACATTTGTGTGTAAGAAGGAAATAGTGCATAAGTCCTGTTTGAGCTTACCAAGACAGCCTCCTAGCCAGTTGTTATATTTCAAGTAGTGCCACTTAAAACACTTCTTGAACTTCAGACAGTTGTTAACAAAACAATATGCTGATCGATTCCAAGAAACTAAATCAGAGGCAATCAGTTTTGGCAGCTGCTTGGCTCATGAAAGGTGACACCCAATTAGAGAATATGACCAACCCCAAACAGTGTGTTCTTCCAACATTCCACAGTATTTATAGCTGCAATCATTGATCTGACAGCCATGGAACCCACGTGGAGACCTGAACTCTTCCAGAAGCAATAATAATAGCCTCTTTCTCTTGTGATGTTGCATTTCATCTCAGTCCTCACAAGGACTCCATGAGATGGGATTGGAAAGTGTTCCCATCTTCTTTGATGCTTCACAGAGAAAAGATTATCCCAGAATAACATGTCAGTAAACCTGGTATGTAGCAGCAGGGCCGCAAGTAAAACTCAGACTTTGACTCCTCAGCTGCAACCTTCTAGCTACTATATGACCTCATCTATATATTTGCCTCTAGTTCTACAAAGAAAAATTGACCAATTTATTAATAATCTGTGCAAGTGATATCATTGCCATTTTTAGAATTTTAGTCCAGTGTCTGGTCAGGGAATTATTCTTAATGTTCGATCTAAGTCATCTTTACAAAGTCTAATCACAGTCTCCTTTGTACCATCCTCGTCTACTTTATATCTTTTGGGAATAATTTTGTTTCTGATTTTCAAAATGATAAGATGACACATAGAAAACTCCTTAGGCAGAAAGCATAATAGACAGACTCTGAACCCCTACGGAGAGCATGTTTCCTGGCACCAACTTAGATTCACTAAGAAAAAGCCACATAGATATGCTTGTTGGCAGGATAACCACAGTAGAGAATTAAAGAGATGCGGTAGATAACACCATCTATTGATTTGAACAATGTCTTTGATGGAGTTTCCTATAATATTGTTGTGAACAAACAACAATACAGAAATACAGACTTCATGATAATAGCATGCAGTGGATTTACGACTGGTTGAATAACACTGGAGAGAATGATTAATGGGTGATGTGACCCTATAGGATGCCCTGACCTGATGCAATGAAGAATTTTGACCTCTGCTTTATCCAGTCAAAAGTTTTTATCAAGTATTATTAGATTTTTGTCTTCTGTGAGCCTGCCTACCCCATACACAGGGGCAGCAGAGAAGCTGAGGAGCGGGATGGCAGAGTCGGCATAACACACCTTAAAAGGCAGAGATGGGGCTGGGGATTTAGCACAGTGGTTAGAGCGCTTGCCTTGCAAGCACAAGGACCCGAGTTCAATCCCCAGCACCAAAAAAAAAAAAAAAAAAAAGGCAGAGATGTTGCCTCAGACCTGACCAGCTGGTACTTCAGCAGATATTTCAAAAACTGGGGTGTCTTATTCAAGGGACCATGTGCACAAATACAGGATGAGGATATTTGTCTAGGCTTAATATCAACTTATGAGAAAAAGATTTGGACCTGAGTTTAGGTGCCAGCTCAGTTTCATTCCTCAGTGAGGGGAAGTGGCCAAGGAAGGTAAGGGAACCTACAGTGGCTTTTCCAGTGGTAGCTAGCCCCTGTCTGCTCCTCCTAGTGGTTCTGAGATCTGCAGCTTCAAGAGGGATCTGATATTTGACCACTTGGAGAGGGGCCACAAGCAGGGAAAGAAAATGGAAAAGGGGCTGAGGACCATGGTAATTAAATTGCAAATGAAGTCACTAGAGATGCTTGATGATCGTTGTCTTTCAATATCTGAAAGATAGTCACAAAAAGAGGGAATATTTGCATTGCATGAACCCCACCAGCAGGGCTGAGGCTGGTAGGTAAAAATTAGAAAGAAGCAAATTTTTATTCAACTTTAGAAAAAGAATCTTAAACCTGCAATTTTCTAGATAAAACTATATGACAAGAAGAAACATAGAACCAAATTTAAAACTTCTCCAGAACCAAAGGAGATGTAGGGCTCCCCAGTTTATGGGGTGTAGTACTTTTAGAGACAGCTAAATTAGGTAGAAATTTTATAGGCAGGTAGGCAGGCAAACAGGGCTGGGCCCTCCACGGAGTCAACACACAAGAGGAGAATACACTACAGCTATGACCAAATGTGCATCCATTGAAGGCCAGGGCTTAAGATAAGGATAAAATGACCATGCCTGGGAGATAAACAATAAGCCAAGGATTATACTCATCCGATCCGATAAAGCCTAGACAAATAATCGGTCATCCTGGTGGGCGACCAGAACCTCCAGATCCACTCCATCCTGGAATGTCTTTCTTCCTTCCAGGTCCATTTGCTACATGACCTGTTTCCCCACTGGATCAATATTACCTAAATGACTACACTTGTAATGTTATTGGCTGATCATAGTTCTGACCCATGTTGTACCCACCTCATGATTTTGCTCTGTAAGACTTCCTCTAAAAAGTGGAGTTGATCGGCAACCCACACGGGTCCCCTGCTGTCTCCCAGGAGCTATCTTTCTCTCTCAATAAATTTTCCTACTCTTAACCTCCTTTGTTCCTTAGAATTCATTCTTCGATTTTGGGGAACATGAACTCAGCATATCTGACATCTGGCAGGTTGAGAGTTATATTTTTCCCCTATATCAGTACTCCCAGCCAGTACACAGTGTCCGGTGCTGCTAGGCTAATGCCCTGAGGACGGGCCATCAGCAAGAGACTACCAGGCCGAGCTGGCTCTCTGCTGCCTGGAGGTCTCACTTTGTGGTCTATCCACACACCCTCAGGCCACCTCTTGTGGTGTGTGCACCTTCACACCTGCCCTGAAGAATCTGGCAAAGCAGCTCAGTATCTCCAGTCTTTTTCTAGGGCCTCATTAATCAACTTTTTGGTGTTTCTGCGGCTCTTCCATGGTCCTTTCCCAGGTCTGCTTGTCCATGAAGCTGTGAGGCTCCCCACTGAGCATGATGCTGTATTGAATGCTAGAATTCGAGGGAGGCTAATGATAGTGGGATGGGCAAGCATCCAGTCTTCTCCCTGAGGCTGTCTGGAAACTAGAGTCTTCTTTGTAAAGATTTATCAGTAGTGTGGCTGAATGGATGGGAAGCTATCTTGCAAGGGAGGGAAAGAAATTCCCATTGGGTGAACCCCTACTCTGTCACCGTGTTGGGGCATTCAAAACACATTATCACATGAAACCCTCACAAGTCTCCCTAGTTAGGTTGATTAATTTTTGTTAAATGGGAGGTAATTGAAATTAAATGAGAGGTATACCCATTAATATCAATTGTCAGCTTGACTGGAGACTCCTGGAGAGGTGACTGGATTGTAAGGGCACTAACCGCATCAATGGATTAACCCATCGATGAGTTCACAGCTGAATGGATTATTAGGAAGGCAGCTTAGTAAAAGGAAGTGGGTCATGAAGATGTGATCTAGGACACTGTATCTGGTTTCTGAGCCCTTCCTCTCTGTCTCTTCCTCAGCTCTCTGCTTTCTGGCTGCCACAGGGTGAGCAGCTTTCTTCTGCTGCACCTTCTACTTTTTGCCTTGGAGCCAGCTGACCATGGGCTGAACCCTCTGAAACTGTGAGCCAAAATAAAATTCTCCTCATTTAAGTTGTGTGTATCAGACATTTTGCGCTAGCAATGAGAAAACTGACTGATGCAGGAGATAACTGAGAGGGCTGAGCAGTCTGCTTGGTCACATGGCTGGCTAGTTGCAAATACAAGACTTGAATTCAGTTCAAATACTCTAGAGCATGTTCTATCCCCACTGGAGGCCTTTTCCAATTTGAGAAGTCTGAGACTACCAGGTTTTCATCCTACACCCTTCCAAAATTAGTGGTAGAATTGCATTCTTCCAAGTACTCTGACTTTTATTTGGGGGTGAAGAGAAGCCACTGGATGACTGAGGTATATTGTGCAGTGGACACCTTCCTGCTGTGCTGAAGGGTATGGAGGAGCAGTGAGGAGACAAGTATGAGCCATGGCTGTTGTCTTCATGAGACAAAATGTTGACTTAGTCTGGAATAAAGGCATTGGTAATGGAGAAGATTACACTAAATGACAGTGTGGCAGCCAGCTTGGGAATAATTTGGAAAAAAAGTCAATATAAAGTGTAAAGAATATAACCATCTCTTGTTAATCAAGGGATCAAACTACTTGTAGCCACAGGCCAGGTAAATGAAATAATATTAAATATAGCAAGTAATGCTTATGTGTTCAGTGTTTTACAGATGTCGACTGATTAATCTTATACTAACATATAAGGGGAACACTATTATTATGTCCATATTACAAATGAACAAACTGAATGATAATCAGATTAGGTAACTTGCTCCAGGACAATATTGTTAGTAAGTGAGTGGAGTGATTTTAAACTCAAGGCTGTCTGATGCTTTGACATAAGCCATAAACAGCTTAGAGGCTGCTTTGGGGTTATTTTTCTCCTCCGTGTATGTTTAGTGCCACTGATAAAAATTCACCATGCCCCATTCTTCACACATAGGTGTGGTTTTGAGCCTTTTTCTACACCTGGCTTTTTACATTTATTTTATCCACTTACAGACTGGAAAACTAAAGGGCAGGAAGGTTGTATGGTTATCCAAAGCCAAAAACTTATGGTGTCTATCAGGTTTAAAATTAATCCTTGCACATCACTATCTCCTATTAAGCAATTTGCATCTCAAGACAGCCTGAACCTTGCTCATCCTGCACAAAGGTCAGCTGAGTGATACAAGGGTCCCAAGAGCTGCTGCCCGTCCACACTTTGGGACCAAATGGCAGTACACACATTGGGACTGGCAGATTGTTTTAGCCAGTTGCAAAGTCACTAAATGAAAAGTTCAGCTATGACAAAGCCATGGCCAAAACAGAGATGGCCACAAGACCCTGAATAAATAATGGCTCCCTCTAATTCTCTTTTGTCATAATTCAAAGTCAGGAGTTCAAAAATGTTGCCCCTGAGCCTTAGCAAAAGTAGAGCTCCCACCTCCACCACAATCGCAATCCCTTCACTGACCTCCAGCTTCGCATGTAAAACTCCCGAACAGTATCACTTACTTATCATTAATGTATTTATGGTCTCTCTCTGCCCACTACAATGTAAGCTACACATCCCCAGTGCCTGGAAGGTCCGGCACATAGTAGGCATTTAATAAATATTTGATGAATGAATGGTTGAATAAATTAGTTAATTTGATCTTAATTTGTGTTGGCATCTGGAGAAAACTCTACAAGCTCTAGGCAAATATACAGGTTTCTGCTCAATTGAAGCCTCTGGGAAAGTAGAAAGAGGGGCTGGTAGCCAAACTGAGAGGATACCACTGGAAAAGGCAGGGGGACCAGACCCGGGTCCTTTTCAGAGCTCCCTCCTAGGAATTGTGTAGGCGCATCCCTCTCCTCCTGTGGGAGGTGGCAGAACCCATTGCACAGCATTTAACTAAGCAACTGAAAACTTGAGGAAGACAGTCCCACTAAGGTGGAGACTAAAAAGAAGGGGAGTGATGGGAAGGTCCCTGAGAGAGGGCAGTGACCAGGAGGTGCAATCCAGAGCCAGGTGGCTGAGACAGGGACAAAGGGTGTGGTCCTGTGAGCTCAGAGCACGTGGTGCCATGGCCCTCAGCTGCCATGGCCCTCAGCTCCCAGCCCATCATTCTCACCAGCTCAGTCCTGGGGACTCCCCAAAGAGCCACCCCCTTCTGCATTCAGCGTGGGCCACAGCAGGAGAGGCAGCATGTGTGGCTGGTTCCTTTGGGCATCTCTGTCCCACCAGTAATCAGTTCTATTTTGAAATTAAAATAAACAAACAAAGAAACAAAACAGAGGCTCTCCGATGCAGATGAGAGAGTCATCCATTGCTCAGTTCTGTCTTCCTAGAAAGAAGATAAACCAAACATGATCCCCCCCGCCTTTTTGGTACATTTTTGCAGGCTGGCTTCTCTCAGCTGTCTTTTGAATACCTCAAGCAGAACACCCCTCGTCTTGTTAATGACTTCAAAGATACGGGGTCCACTGTGCGGCAAGCGATAAAAATGTACACAGCATGTGTTGGATAAATTAATAAACTCTCCGGAGCCTCCGAGTCCTCAGGCCCAGCAGCACCGTAATGAAATGTTATTCTGAAGTGGAGGAGGTGGGAAGGAGAAGGGGAGCAGTATTTAATATATGCAAATTAACTAGTATGCAAATTACCACTAAGTTAAAAATAACGGACTGCATGAGGAGCCCATTTTTTAAGCAGCTTGTTTATTCATTAACCTAATTTCCATTATCAATCCTTCTGTTTTCTTCTTTATTAAGTACTCACATTTGGGGAAGTTTGCTTCCTACAAATTGTTTTGCTCCAAAACCCATAACACTGGTTAGAACAATCACCATACATTAGCTTTTCTCCACCTCATTCTTGGTTTTGCCCTTAGCTGACATTTTCTTTCTTTCTTCTTTTTCCTTTCATTTTGCTGATTTGTCTGTCCCCTTCACTTGCCTCGCTTCTCTGGAACCTTTTGTTTCACTGAGGAAGGCAACTCTGGCACAGCGTGGGCAAGCCTCCTGTTGTATACGGTCTTACTCCAGAGACCTCTTCTCCCAGACACCCACCGGTAGGGTAGACTCTCAGATGCAAAAGGCACCAGCATCCAGCTCCTCATCGTCTCGGAGCATGGACCATCATCATCCTACAGCCAGTAAAAGCCAAGGAGAACAATACACACCCTGACACGGGTCTGTATATGGCCCTTTCTGTCTGAGACAGACCTTACACGATGTTAAAACAAATTGGCAGCCCAAATCCTCCTCTTTTGTCTCGAGAAGCATCTGCCTTTGTATATGCAAGCTCTGGTGCCCCCCAGAGGCTGAGAACTGTATGTAGCCCCAGGATGGTCACGGGGAAGGCCGGAGGCTGGAGGAGGACACACACAAAGGCCCTCCGGCTGCAGTATACATAGAGGGGACCTCAGGAAAGAGGGGATGCCCATGAGCATCTGAGGAGGGGGCTTAGGGATACAGGCTCAGCTGAGGCTGCTTCACTCGAGCTTGCAAGGCTTGTTTTTAACAGTTGTCATTTTGTTCACAGTTTTTAATCACATAGTTATTACAAAGCATCAAAGTCATTTTTTACCAAGTGGTTCTCTGAACACAGCGCTTGACTATAACTGTGCAAAGCTGTTGGTGCAGACCCTGCCCTCGTAGAATGTGTGTCTTAGAGGGACAAAATCTGCACTGAGGCTTGGGATCTCTCTGTGTCCTTAGGGAAGCGCTGGCCAAGTTGCACAGTGGAGAATCCCAAGGCCAGCTCCACCAGTAGCTCTGCTCCACAGCAGGCTGCACTGTAAGTGATTTCAGTGTGAACACAAATTCCCTGAGCAAATAATTCTAATTCCTACTATTCCTGAGCTCCTGCTGATCCTGTAACTCTCCCAGGAGATACACCACAGCAGAGTAGGAACCACATTTTTCAGGTCTTAGTTTAGGACCAGAGCTTTGTCACCTCCCTGATAAAGTACCTATTACTCAGGAGCAATGATAGCAAAAGTGAAAGGTCACACTTAGGCAGCTGTGTGGGATCATCCACAGACAGGAAGTGGCTGGGGAATATGTCTGCAGCCTAGACTAAAATCTCCCATTCCCATTACAGCCAAAAATGGTGCCAAAAGGCCAAAGACCTTAAAGAGACAATGGCACCAGGAATAGCCCTGACACTAAACTCAAAATGGAGCTACAAAAATAAATCATTATCATTTAAGCCCTGCACGTTTTTTATACATATCGTCTTTGCAATATTTCCATAGAATGAGGAAATAAATCACCCTGCTCTTGACATTTTTAATAACTTTAAGAATGTGGTTAGGGTAATACTTAACTTTATTGACATATTGTATGGTTCATCCATCTCATCAAACCTCAATGAAACTTCAATGAATATTAACTGGAACCTATAATGTACTAGGCACTGCCTGAAAATTCCCCCAGTGGTCCCTGTGTGCTCCCAGAAGCTCTAACTCACTGGCTTGACTCCTGTCTGTGGAAATCAATAGCTCAGGGGGTAAAACTTGATACAGCTTGGGTTAGGAAGCATCAGATTCTGGGTTTGGGACTCTGGCTATTTGTCAGTGTTCTTAGGTCCAGGAGCCTCTCTTGAGCCTCTCTTGAGCAATGGACATAGCCACAATGAGTGGAAAGAAGATGGAACCTAATGTCGTTCAGCAACTATGCCACCAAAATGATAGATAACCCCACTGTGAGGCATGTTGGGGCGTGATCCTGCCTGGTCTCCAGCTTTCACAGAACAGGTAACAGAGGCCCAGGGTGGATGGAACCTTAAAATCACCAAAATCACAGTGCCAATTAGTAGCAGAACAAGGAACTAAAACTAAGCTTCTTGAGTTTTAAGTCATTCCCCTCTCCAAAGGCAAATGATAATGGTGGTGTATTTTTCCAAGAGATGGGGAATAAAAAGAAAAGGGAGTTGGGTAGCCCAAGGACTAAGAGTCACAGCATTTCATGACTTCTCAAGCACCGCCTCTGGGATACACTGTCCAGCACCGCCAAGTCTCTGTGACACAAGGTTTGCCTTTCACCTCTGGAAATTTTTTGAGGTCTCACATTTGGGAGAATGCTCTGACTCTCCTTCTCTCTTCTCTTAGCCATTCTTAGTCATTTTTCAGATCTCTGGACATCGCTACCTCCACGAAGCTCCTGGCCCCTCCAGTCTGGTGCACGCTGTATATTTGCAAAGCCCCAGCCTCATCCCGTGTCCTCCATCCCAGTTCCTGCCACATTTCATAGTAATTGACCTTTATTTGTCTGCCTTCTCTAATCTTCTCTAAACCCCTTGAATGTAGGGACTATATCCGTCTCGTTCACTCAAGATTGTCTCTATGGACCCTAAAGTTAATAACTCTAAAATGTGGTTAAGGTAATATTCAAACTTTATTGACATAGTATACAGTTCATCCATCTCATCAAACCTCAATTAAATCTCAGTGGCCATTAGACAGGTTGCAGAATGTCCCAGGCAGTGGGGCCTGGAATAGAGTATATGCTCAATAAATATTTTAGAATCTATAAATGAAGAGTGGACCATACAACCCTATCAGGGAGAAAATGTCATTAGCCATTCCTGTCACAGAGGGATCCAATTTCTCCCTCCCCCTGAAAACATGCCTGGCCTCTAATCTGAGCATTCCAGAGTGATACTTACACTGCCTGAGAAAACATATTAGAGGCTATGTGCAGATAAGAAAAGGGTACACACATTTAAGTACGGCCCTTCTTATTTATGGGTGTATACCTTACACTCAGGAAACATATCTCTGTATGGCAAAAGCCAAAGTAATAAGCAAATATTAAACAGAGAAAGAATTTTGCAGAAATGGCTTAATATCATTGCAGAAATGGTTTAATATCTCTGCTACATACAGAATTCATATAAATTGATTTCTTTTAAATCAAGACCTCAATAGATAAGTAGGCAAAGGACATGAGCAGAAAAATTCATATAAGGAAAGTATTAACTAGCAGATAAAATGCATAAAAATATCCAACTTTCTAATAAAAACAATTGTATGGTCTAGGGCCTGCGTTCAGCAGTGATGAAAGAACGGCCAGTTGCGACCTTCCCTGCACCTCATGCACTCAGAGCAGGACTTGCTATTGCTGCTGTATTTCAATGTGTCACACGAGGCATTGTTTGCGTAGGAGCCTCCAGATCCCTAATAGGCATGGAGAAATGCGGACAGCAGCACAGTGCCCAGGGCGAGGATGTGAATTCTGAGCTGGCCGCCAATGGAGAGGATGGAGGCTGCACAAGGAGAACGGTGAAGTGGTGCCGAGCAGGGTTTGCTTATTATAAGATGCAGCCTAGTGTGGCTAGCACAGTGTCTGGCACATGATAAATACCAGAAAACCGTGCAACTGAAAATGCAAGGCTGCAAATGTAGGAGGAGACCAAAAAGAAATGAACAAATGTTTAGAAATGAAGTGATCTAATTAAATAAGATACATGAGAAAGACTTTAAGGTGTGCTGTCAATTCAAGCTTTTTACTTCCTCTACCAGCAACTGCCACCTAGGAGTCCCACTGGTGACCCCACCAGAAGGGAAATGAGACCCATTAATACTTCATGCAGGCATGACTCACAGGTACCTGGGAGGCTCAGGGGTAGTTCTGAGAAACAAAACAACAGTGAAAATATGACTTAGTCTATTAAACTATCAAAAAATAAGAAATAAAAATAATACAAAGTTCAGTGAGCTTGGTGTAGTATAAATATAAAGACAATTTTAAAAAGCAATATTTATCAAGCACTATATATTAGGTAGTTATTGTGGCACTAATACTGTATGATAAATAACTTCAAGCATCTCAGAAATGGAAGTCTCCAGAAGTCCAAGGTAGAAGCTGTATTGGAGCCTGTGGTGTGCCATGACTGTCAGGGAAGCACTGAGTTCCCACAGCCACGTCCTGGTGAGCCCTGCCTGCTTATAAAAATCACCCTGTTTCTGAGGTCCAGTGATTCATTTGGACCTCACCTAAGGAGGGCCTGTGAAAAGATCTTCGAGGAATCACGTATGGGTCTGGACACCCTGACAAAGCAGAAAACAGAGTAGAGTGGGATTGAGAGCCAAAACATTAAGCACAGGCAACCCAGCCAGAGAGCCCCATTCCCTAGCTCAGAGGGTAATGCATAGAGTTCAACAAGCTTCTCTTAATTGCACATTAAAACCTCGTTGGAAGGAACTTGGTGGGGTGATAGAAATGTTTTATATCTTGCATGGGGTTAAGCAGGTAAGCACTTTTGTCAAAATGCATAAAAAAGGTCAATTAAAATATGTGCATTTTATTATATGTAGCTTATTCCTCATTAAAGTTGATTTTAAAATAAAATGTGGTTGAAAATCACTTTATAATTTGAAAATTCATTTTATCTGGAATCAGGCTGGCAAAATTAAATCGCATCAAAAACCTATTTATGTTCTTCCACATCTGGCTAAGATGGAATAATAGGGACTGGATTTTGGCATCTGGCCCAAGATAAACAAACAAAACTACAAGTAAAATTATATGAAAGAAATTTTTTTTCAAACATTGGCTCTCAGGCAAGACAATGGATATTAGACAGTTAACCCTGAGATACAAGGAACAGATGAGGGACGCTTTATGATTTCCCCTGCTTGCTGCCTTGAGGATTTTCCTGACAGCAGAGCCAGGAGGATGTGAGGCAGAGCCCCACAAATTTCCTGAGTGTGGTATACACAGCTGAAAGCGTGGGGAGGCGAGGCAGGTAGAGTTCATAAGACAGAACAGAAGAGAACAGTCAGAAAGAAGCCTGGAGATCTGCAAAGATCCCTACACATATTCAAGAGAATACTGATCAGAACATGCATGTGAAGAAACATGCATATAAATCCAAGTCTAGAAAAGGAACCAGCAGAAAGGATTAAAGGAAACAGTGTCTGATGTTCACAGAGCCAGGAAAAGTGTCGTTCCAAGACTAGCAACCAGGGCAAAAGGCAAGAGCACCCTCGAAGGACTTGCCTCAGTTTGGGGCAATTATTACCCCTAGACTGTTTGGTCTCACTTGACAAACATGAAAACAAGAATCCAAAAGATTAAATCATTTCCAAGTCACTTAAATACATCTCAGAACGAAGCTCAGGAATATTTATAGGAATACCAAACTATCCAGCACCCAGTAAGGAAAAACAAACTTAATTCTTTAACAGGGCATAACAACTATGAATTTCTTTTTTTCATCCCAAACAACAGAACTCAAAAAACACACAAAGGAAAACATAATAGAACTGCCAAGAAAAACAGAAAAAAGCCACAATCTATTCTCCGGAATTTTAATACCCCTCTCAACAACTGATGGAACAAGGAGACAGAAAATCAGTAAGGAAAATGAAATTTGGACACCATCAACCAACCTCACCTAATTGGCATTTATAGGATATTCCCCAATTAGCAGCAGCAGAAAAAAATTTTCAAGAATAAATGAAACATTTACCAAGATACTATATTCTGTGACAAAAAAGTCCTAGTTAATTTAAAACAATTAAATTCATATAAATTTTATTTTCTGACCAAAATAGAATTAATTTATAAGTCAGTAACAGAAAGATCTCTGAAAAATCACCAAATATTTAAAAACTAAATAATGTATTTCCAAATAATCCGTGAGTCAAAGATGAAATCACAATTGTAATTAGAGGGTATTTTAAGGTGGAAGTATATGAAAACATAGCATATCAAAATTTCTGGGGTGCCGCTAAAGCTGCACTTAAGGGGAATTTTATAGCATTAAATGTCTTTCCTTAAGAAATAAAAAGTCACACATCTCAAATCAGGGACCGCAGCTTCAAACCAGAAAGCTAGAAAAGGCAATAAAATTAAACCAAATGTAAACAGATAGCAGAAAATAATACTAATAACACTAGTATTTAACATGTGTGTCCGATATATTTCACTTAAGAGTATGGTCTCAAAATGATGAATGAACCTGCTGTAAATAGGGAGGGAGGGTGCAGAGGGGAGGGGGGAAAGAGGGGGGAGAACCAAGATACATCATGTATAGGTACAGAATTAATGTAATGAATGTGACCATTGTATGTAGAATGTACCAATACATGTTCTTGGTTTAAAATAAAAAAAAGATGCATCCATTTACCTAGGAATATCTCAAGCTTATCATTCTTTATGGCAGAGTATTACTCCATTGTATAAAAAAAACACATTTTCTTTATCCATTCTGCTGTTGATGGGCATTTGGGTTGTTTCCAAGATTTAGCTATTACAAACTGTGCAGCTATAAACATGGGTGTGCATATATCGCTGAGGTATAAAATAAAATAAAATAACACTAGTAGACATCAATGGAAAAGAAAACAGGCATAACATAGAAAAAGCAATAAATTTAAAGGCTCGTTGAGATGACCTATAAAGCTGTATCCAGCCAGTTTAGTCAGAGAGAGAGAGACAGAGAGAGAGAGAGAGGATACAAATTGTCAATAGAAAGAATAAGAAAAGTGAAATCACCACAAATTCTACAGATATTAAAAAGATTACAGAGTACATAATCAACACCCTCATGATAATAAACTTGACAACTCAGATAAAATAGAACATTTCTTGTATGACAAAAACTACCAAAGCTCACTTAGGAAGAAATAACCTGAATAGTCCCATATGTGTTAAAGAATTGACTTTGTAGTAAAACTCTGCAATAAAGAAACTTCAAGAACAGATGGCTTCACTGGTGAATTCTACCAGACATTTAAGGAATAAATAATTCAGAATAAAATACAGTGTTAAAACTTCCCAAATCATTCCATGAGGCCAGCATTCCCCTAATATCAAAAGCAGACAGAGATATTTTAAAAAGACCACTCTAGACTAAGATATTTCACAAATATAGATGTAAATGTTTTTAATGAAATTTCAGCAAATCAAATCCAAAAAGATACAAAAAAAAATGTATCATGAGACCGGTTTAACATATTAAAAACCTGATGTAACTCATCAAATTAACAAACCAAAAGGCAAAATCAGATGAATATGTCAGGTAATGCAGACAAAACATTTGACAAAATTAAACCCCTTTTCCTGATTTAAAAAAAGCTCTCAGCAAACTAGGAATAGAAAGGAACTTCCTTAATGTGATAAATGCCAAATATGAAAAATCTACAACTAATTTCATGATTATGAAAAACCGAATATATTTTGCTTAACACTGACAATAAAACAAAGATATCCAGTCTCACTACATTTATTCAACAGTTTCCTAAGTGTTCTAGTAAGTTCAATTAGTCAGGAAGAAGAAATAAATACACTCGGATGGGAAAAGAATTAAAACCATATTTATTCACTGATAACATGATTATTTACACAGAAAATTCAGTGGATTCTACCAAAAAAGCCATTAAAACTAATTAGTGAGTTTAGAAAAGTTTCAGGATGCAAGATCAATATATAAAAATCAATTTTACATCTATGCATAACCAATGATTATAAACTGAAATTAAGCTAATGTCACTTAAAAATAGTATAAAAATATTAAATACTTATGGATAAATCTCACAAAAAATGTGAACGATCTGTACAGTGAAAACTTATATAACATTGCTGAGAGACATTAAAGATCTCCTTAATAAATAGAATGATATGTGGTGTTCATGGATCAAAACACTCAATATTGTTAGATATTAAATCTCCCAAATTGATCTATATATGCAACATAATCTCAATCAAATAAAAGTAGGCTTTCCTGAAGAAATTAACAAATTAATTATAAACATTCATAAAGAAATGCAAAGGACCAATAGTTAAAGCAATGATGAAAAAGAGCATAATGGAGAACTAAGCCTACCTAATTTCAAGAATAAAGCTGAATTAGTCATAATCATGTGATATTGGCCTCAAGATAGACAACTATAAAAAGAGAACACAATTGAGTCCAAAAATAGACCCACATGTACACGGAAAACTAATTACCCACAAAGGTGTGAGAGCAATTTGGTGGAGAGAATCATCTTTTCAAAATGATGTTCACACAATTGGATATCTGCACGCAAAAACACAAAAACAAAAAAGCATCATATACAAAATGAACTTAAAATGGACCATAGATCTAAATTTAAAGTCTAACTCTACTTCTAGAATAAAACATAGGTTAGACAATGGTTTCTTAGACATGACACCAAACTCTCAATCCATAAAAGAAAAACAGATAAATTGCATTGTACCAAAATCAAAATGCCATTCTTCCAAGGATACCAGTAACAGAATCAAAAGATAAAAAATATTTGTAAAGCCTGTATGTGAGAAAGAACTTGTATCTGGCATACAGATGCTCTCAACTCATGATGGAGTTAGTGACCTGATAAACCTATTATAAATTGAAATACCATAAGTTGAAAATGCATTTAATACACTTAACCTGCAGAATGTCACAAGGAGCACCACGGTACACTGTAGATTATCAACTGTTTATTCTTGTGGTCTCACAGTCAACAGGAAGCTGTGGCTTACTGCTGCTCCCCAGTATTGCTAATCCAGAAAAAAAAAAAAAAAGATCAAAGTTCAAAGTATGGTCTCTCATGTCTACATAGTGAACTTGCAGCATCATAAAGCTGAAAAGTTGTAATTGGAATTATCATAAATCAGGGACCATCTGTTTTAAGAACTCTCAAAACTCAACGAGAAAGAACACCCCAACATTTTCACATAGGCAAAAGTTTTGAAAAGACATTGACAAAGAAGATACACAGATGGAAAGTAAGCTCCTGACAGGATGTTCAACATAATTTGTCTTTAGAGAAACATGTATCTAAACTACAAGGTGATACGGGTTTAGTATCTTTATCCAAAATGCTTTGGATCAGAAGTGTTTCAGAATTTGGATTTTTTTTTAGGGGATGGATTTTGGAATATTTGCCGAAGTATATATAATGAAATATCTTAGGGATAAGAACCAAGTCTACACATGAAATTCACTCATATTTCACACATGCTTTATACAATAAAGGTAATTTTATGCAATATTTTTTGGGTACCTGTGTTTTGATTACAACCTATCACATGAATTAGACATGGAACCTTCCACTTATATTGTTATGTAGGTGCATAAAAAGTTTTGGATTTGGGAACGTTTCATATTTTGTATTTTCAGATTCGGTATGCTCAACCCACACTTCTACTTAAAATACCTGCAGACCATTGCTAAAGTCAGAAACACTGACCTTACCAAGTACTGATGAGGAGGTGGAGCCAATTGAATTCTCATGCATGGCAGGCAGGAATGTAATTTGATACAACCACTTTGGAAAATGTTTCGGGATTTCAAACATTAAAAATATACTTATTCCATTAACTAGAGCCATTCTTTTATGTATTTACCCATGAAAATTAAAACTACATCTCTACACAAAAACTTGTGAACAAATGTTCCTAACAATTTTATTTGTAAAAATCTCAAACTGGAAACAACTCAAATGTTCATCAACAGGTAAATAAATAAGAAAATTATAATCCAGCCATACAGTAATATTTAATAATCAATAAGGAGTGAACTACTGATGAAACAATATTGATGGATTTCAAAATAATTATACTGAGTAAAAGAAACAAGACAAAAAGAGCATATAATATATGGATGGTTCTGTTTATATAAATTTTAGAAAATATAGACTACTCTATAATGACATAAAGAGTATCATGGTTGCCTATACACAGTGAAGTGGGTGAGGGCAGGTAGAGGAATAACTACTACAAACTTTTGGGGGAAACTTTTGGCGGTGATAAATATACTCATTTTAACATGGCAATAGTTTCACAGAAGTATGCACACATCAAACTTAACAAATTACACACTTTTAAAAGTGCAAGTTATTATGCATCAATTATACCCCCAAAAAAGCTATTAAAAACACAAATGTTATAAAAATACAAGAAACTCGCAACCATTTAAAGAGACAGTATACTTTTATTTTTGTATTATTTATATTATTATGTCGGTGGGCTAGGGAACTTCTAAACTGATATTATTGTAAAAGAGTGAGGGAATCATAAAAGTTTTCAGAGAGTAGAGAAAAAAAGCCTCACACCCGGTGGGAAGAAGAAGGCATTGGGGAAATAAAGGTAGTCAGGCTCCTTGCAGTATAACCGGAAATAAACATAGGCAGGTCCCACATGGTAAAATCCAATCCCTCAGTTTCATCTGGAGGCAAGACATGGCATAAGGAATTCACAAAGAGCATGAACTGATGGATGATCAGAGTGAAAGGGAAGATCAAGTCCTTGCCACCACTTCTCACAGCCTAGGAAGAGACCCCATTTTTGATACTGATGGAAAAAAAACAAAAAAACAAAAAAACGACAACTAGGAGTTTAGTAGATCCTGGACGGATCCTTCATAATCCGTCTTTTCCTAAAATCACAGAAACTCAAGAAACTCTGAGAGCAACAAAGCTTTTTCTGGGTGCTTCGACCAGTAGTCTGAAAATGACTGACTGCAATCCCCTATAGTTGAAAAAGAATCTGCTTTTGTGTCTTCTGAACAGGGGCCTTGCTAGTAGTTCACGTGCATATGCTGCTATTTCAGTATGTTAATTGCAGAGTGAGCATTAAAATTAGAAATTGTAAAAGTATAATATAAAAACAAAGAAAAATCAGTTATAACATTTGTTCTCAAATTCAAGATCACCTTGCATATTGAGTAACCACAGTCTACCTTGGGAACCACAGATTTCCATAAGGCTTCTAATCATAAGTAGTGGACCGGAAACAGTCAGACTTAGCCCTGGTAGGTTGTAACAATATTAATAAATAGTTTTGATAGCCAGATATTAAAAACAACCACCCAAATTTACACCTACTTGACAGATTATCAAGAAACTATTTAAAATAATGCTTTCAAAAAATATTCCCCGCCATGTAACAATGTCCATGATACTATAGCACATGAGAAAAAAATCAATGTATAATTCTTTAAGTGATTTAAATTCGATAAAAAGAAAAATTATTAATGTATCATAAGAAAACCAGGGAAGAAGTGTAAGGAGGTGAGGCTAACTTGTGGATGATTTTACATTTCTATATTATCCTGTCTATATTTTCCAAATGCTCCACAATGAACTTTTCCTCTGTGTAACTATAAAAACACAATCATTTTGTAAAGAAAGCATTATATTAATAACTCCATCAGGCAGCAAAAAACAGTAACACTGAGGAAGCACCTACAAATATGTGAGAGGTCAGGAAGGTTAGAAATAAAAAGTTAAACTAAAAAATCAGAAATCTGGGCATCAAACAAAGGGTTTGTTCGCAGGTTCTCAGCATTGGTTGAAGGCGGGAACCTATCAGGACTCGGGACGTCCACCACCCCAGCCCCTCTACAGCCTCCGTCCTGGGCACACTGAGCCTCCAGCAGGGCCTGCACAAGGCTCCGGGCATTCAAAAGTAACTCAGGCACAGAGCCCACTCCAGAGTTTTTGAGTCAGTTGTCAGCTGTGCAAGCAGAAACAAAAATATTTCTTTTCCTTAATAAAGCAGCCTGCACGTTTCTCTGTAAAACAGGATGGTGAGAGATATTCTGGCCACTGCAACCCAAAAAGATACAAGTACAGATTCTGAGAAAGAAAAACAAAATGGGAATATCACGGTGACTGAAAAGTGAGTCTTAATCTAAAGATGAAGAGAAGAAGGATTACAGAGTTGCAAAATCAAGAATATTAAGGATTCATGTGGCACAGACTTACCAAATTCCAAAACCTTGTGACCAGGGAATATCCTGTGAAATGTGATCCAGGTTTAGTTCCAGACATAAAAGGAAGCAATTTCTCTCCCAGTGAGTAATAAACAGATTGGAACTTATTGGAATTCATCACCCCCATGAGGTGATGCTGGAAAGAAATATAAATGCCTTCCAAAATGATTCAGACAAATTTATGAATGACAGATTTGTAAATGACCTCTCTTGCATGCTTCCTCTTATTCACTGTCTGTAAAGCAGACATGGCCTTTAGAGACTGAGCCAGTGTTTGCCCCAGTACAGGCTGGCTGCCCAGACTCCCCTACAGGCCAGCCCAGGTCAAGGCTCCCATTCCCTGCTCCCCTGGCATCCTGTGTTTAGCTTGTCATAGCCCTGCCCACACTGTTACAATTCCTCATTGTCATGCTTGGGGCCCAGCTAGATAATGATATCAACAAGCCTGTACTGAGTACATACTCAGTACGTGGGGGTTGAAAGAAGAAATGTGGCTTTTTTTCTTTGTTTCTTTTCCTTTCCCATTAAAAATGTAAATAAAGCTGTTGTAAATAAGGAGGGGAAGAGGAGTTGAAGGGAGGGATGAGGAAGAGGGGAAAAAAACAAGATATATCATGTACAGGTACAAATTAACTATGATAAATGTGATCATTACATATATCTAAAATGTACCAATAAATCTTCTTTGTTCAATTAAAAAAAAAAAAGAAAGAAAGAAGAAATGTGGATGCTACTTGGCCTGGTTAGCAAGAGGTCCCTGGAAGCTGTGCCAAGTACTGCATTTAGGCAGAGCCAAACTTTGAGAGTTTTTTATACTGGCAGGAATGTTGATTACTCTCTGGGGTTCACCCTCTACTGGCCAGCATCCCCAAAAACCATACATTCCCAGAGCAGAAAATCCAGTGAAATGGCAGAAAGCATTGGCTGTTTAGGATATCTTCTCAAAGGACGCCACCAATTAAAATTATGCAAGAACAGCTCATCTCTTAGAAAATCCTAACTAGTGTCTAGAGAATTCTTTCATGCCCCTCCTCTCATTATCCCCTACTTTCTCACCAGTCAGCTCTGTGGTCCACTGTTGGGAGATTCTGTGCTTTCATCTGCAAATCAATTCCCTAGGAATTCCATGATAAAGTACATTGAGCTCTGTTATATCAAGGACACAGTCTGCTATATCTCCTTTAAAACCTTGTCCAATAACATCAATCTTATCTGTAAGTGTGCCATTGTTCTTTAGGTTGAGTATGTAGGGATTTTAATTCACTTTACTAGTAATGGTCAGCATTCATGCTAATCCTGTAGACATTACTTCTATAAATGCAGGGCAATACTAATTTTAATGCAAATAAGTGAGCAGAGTAAGAAATTCCAAAACACAGTTTACCCCAGTAGGGGATTTACCAATATCCTATGTTTGGTTTTGGAAAAATGCGCTTTTTTTTTTTTTTCATTTTCTTTTATTAGTACATGTTTTCAGTACAGGAAGTTTACATTCATCTTAAGGAGTAGGTACATGTATGCAACACATCTTGGTTCTTTTTATTCCCCTTACCCTTCCCATCCACCCCCTTCCCTGCATCTTTAATCCCTTTTCCTTATGATAATTTTCATCATCATCATCATTGTTATCATCATTATTTCCTGTTTACTTATGACATGTAATGTTTACATGCACTTTGAGTATTTTGTGCCTGTACATGACATATCTTAGATTGAAGATGGAAAACATTTTATTTTCCATTAGGCTGCAAAGGTCACCTAGGGTCCAGTTTCCTCGTTCCTGGTACTTCTTGAGTATACATGGCAGGGCAGAAAGATAAATTAAAAGTAGAAATCATAACACCATGCAGTTGTTCAAGTGTGGAAAGACTACAGGTTTACTTCTCAAATGCCTTTGTTTTACAGGTAGGAAACAGACAAAACTGGGGGACATCTGTCTGGTTTTAACAGCACAAAGTCCAGAAATGGCATCCTGCCTTAGATTCTCAGAAACCTGAAGGAATAATTGCAGTGATAAAGAGCCTTATTTCTGAGTTTGTGATTATGGTTTAGATACCAGTGATCCTAACCCCCACCATGTTTCCCCAGCTCCAGAAGGATAACCCAGCTCTCATAGGGTAGAGGTGGCATTGTTGGGTGTAGAGGTAACATGATTGAGAGTAGAGGTGGCATGGCTGAGTGTAGAGGTGGCATGGTTGGGCGTAGAGGTGGCATGGTTGGGTGTAGAGGTGGCATGGTTGGGTGTAGAGGTGACATGGTTGGGTGTAGAGGTCGCATGGTTGGGCGTAGAAGTGGCATGGTTGAGTGTAGAGGTGACATGGTTGGGTGTAGAGGTGGCATGGTTGGGTGTAGAGGTGGCATGGTTGGGTGTAGAGGTGGCATGGTTGGAGGGAGTGTGAGCCACTATAGTCCCCATTATAAGGACCTGGGGCCATGCCTTAAGGAGCCCTCTCAATTCCCCGAATTTTGCCTTCCTGGAAGACTACGATCTTGTTAGCCCTTGCCCCCCACACACACACACCCTCTCACAGAAATTCTGTTTTCCCTCAAGAAGCTCCCCCTTGCTCTGAGCTGCAGCTAGAGTGTTCAACCTACTGATCTTCCCCACTAATCCCCCCTACTCCCTACTTCCCACCATACTCATTGTGGACAAGTTCTATGTGAATTCCTAAGTACCCTGGAACACAGGACAAGGACTGGAAGAGAAGATGAAGATGAAGATTGAGAAAGCTCTTACAGATCAAGACACCTAAGACAGCAAACACCCTTCCAGCACCAATTACAGAGCTGTACTTCCCTGTCCACAAGCCTTACCAGCCTGTTCCTCCATCAAAAGGCCTCCATAAGGCCTTTAGTGCCTTGCATGCTGTTGCGTGGAGGAAAGAATCCTACTGCCCAAGCCTGAGACTCTCTGTTTGTTGGCCCTAAATGATGAAGAAAGAAATTGAGCCAGTGAGATTGCTTTCTCCCTAGCTTCAGGATGGCAGAAACTTTGAAAAATGGGATTCACTTTGAGCTAAAAGTAGAAGATAAATTTATCACTAATATAATGTGATATTTCCTTTCATTTGTAATAGAGTAAGTCCTTGACTTACAAAAATTCCAGTTGCGAACTTTCACAGATATGAAAGGACCTCGAATTACGAACATTCATAGATGTGAACAAACCACGGAAGTAGCTCACGTGTCTGCCAGACATTGTCACAGTTGTGCTGCTGTGTGCTTACTGCACAGTGCAATAGGGTACAGTGGTGCAGTGCTCAGCCAGAGCCCAGGATGTCCAGAAGCAAGAGGAAAAGCCGTGGTGATGTGGAGGGGACTACTAGGAAACACAAAGCAATAACCATAGAAATAAAAGTGAAAATAATTGAGAGAATGGACAGAGGCAAAAAGATGGTAGATATTCCTCATTCTTGTAACATACATCATTCAACCATTGGCACAATTCTAAAGAACAAGGACAAGATCATGGAACATGTGAAGTCTACTGTGCCAATGAAGTCAACGAAAATATCCAAAATGCGTAGTAAAGTGCTGCAGGAGATGAAGAAACTTCTCAGTGTGTGGATGCAGGATCGGCATCAGCATGGAGTCCCACTCAGCTTAATGCTTATTCAGGAAAAAGTTAAAAGCCTATTTGAAAACTTGAAGAAAAAACAGAGTGAACAGACTGCATCTTTTACTGCCAGCCATGGATGGTTTAACAGATTCGCGGCTACAGCCAACCTACACAATGCAAAAGTAAGTGGTGAGGCTGTAAGTGCAGATACCATCGCTGCCCAAGAATTTCCAGCAACACTTAGAGCAATTACTGATGAAGGTGCTTATTTACCCCAACAAGTTTTTAACGTCAATGACACAGAACCACACTGGAAGAGGATGCCAGAACGAAGTCACATCAGTAAAGAGGAAAAGGTGATACCAGGCTTCAAAGTAGGAAAAAAAAAAAAAAAAAGACTTACTCTGTTGTTTGGTGGCAAAGCTGGCAATATGAAACTAAAGCCTCTATTAGTTTACCATTCAGAGAACCCAAGAGCCCTCAAAAACGTAGACAAGGACTTGCTACCTGTTGTGTAGACGAGTAACTCCAAAGCCTGGGTTACACTGGCCATTTTCCAGGACTTGTTTTTCCACCACTTTATCCCAGACATACAGAAATATTGTTTGGAAAAAGATATCCCACTCAGCATTCTTTTGGCATTTGACAGTGAACCAAACAGTCCACCTCCAATTCATGGATGACATTCACACCAGCACCCAAGTATTGCATCTACTGCTGAATACTATGGCACCCATCCAACCTATGGACCAAGAAGTTATTGTGACTTTCAAGAAATATTAGAAAAATTTCACACTTTCCATCAGGCAGTAAAGGCAACTGATGAAACAGGAACAACCTTGCAACAATTTTGGAAGGACTATAACAACTACAAGGCCATAAAAACAACAACTTTGCTTGGCATAAGGTTTTGGTTGTCACCATGAATGGGGTTTGGAAGAAACTTTGCCTGCAGTTTATTCCTGAAATTCATGGACTTGAGAAGATGGGAAAGGAGTCCAAAGAGTTTTCAAAGACTTAGTGGGCCTTAGCAAGAAGCTAGAGCTAGATCTGCAAGAGGACGACTTCACTGAACTCCTTGATGTGCAGCCGGAGGAGTTTACTAACGAGGACCTGGTGGAATGAGAGACCCAAAGAAAAGACAGAGAAAGTCAAGAAAAAGATGTAACTGAAGGACTAAAGGGACTCACAACACAGAAAATGGCAAGGGGATTTCTTTTACTTAAAGACGCACTGTTTTTTGGTTTTTTTTTTTTTAACAGTACATTTTGGATATACATAGTGATAACATTCATCATAGGAAATTTGTACCAGTACATGATATATCTTGCTGCTTCTTTTTTTCCTGTTCCCCTCCCGTCCCTTCACCCCCTCCTGCCTCCCTATTTACAAAAGCTTTGTAAATTGTTCAAATGGGAAGGGAAACAGGGAGGGGGAGTGGGAAAGGAACCGAGGGACAAGAGAAAAAAGAATGGAAGGAGGCACTGTTAGTTTTTAAGGCACAGGACCCCAAAGCTGAACAGTGCACAAAGGCTGCAGCCTGTTCAGACTGCCACCCAGGGCTAAGAGTCATCTATGATGAGAAAAAGAAGAGCTACTACTCAGACATCACTGGATTGTTTTTTCAAGAGGGTAGATAGAATTGAATCTATCAAAAAACCTGTGTCATCAACATCAGGTGCGACCAAAACTCCATCTCGCCCTCCATCTCCTATTGCTCATGATCCTTCAGCTCCACCATCTGCCACCCTCCTTCCCTCCTCCAGTTAGTGACTCTCTTGTCGGTTCATGCCATGCGTCCCCTCCATGCCAGGTGTGGTACTGGACTGTACACCATTTAAAGGGAACTGTACAAGCAAAAACGGTCTATTTACAGTACTTGTGTATGTGTGTGTGTTTGGTTTTTTATGCTTTATGTTGTACACCTGGGTCAAAGGTGTATAAGACTCACTTTGTGGGACTCATGAACAAATTCAGCTTACGAGCGTTCTCCCGGAATGGGACTCATTCGTAAGTCGGGGACTTACTGTGGTGACAGCTGAAATGAAGAAGGCATATTTAGAATACTGTTCCAGTGTTTCAAAATTGCAGTTTAGCAGAATCTTTTAAGGATGGGAAAGTGTCTTCTCAGCAGAGGCTCCTATTGCCTATGCTTGCTGAAGAGTCTGACAGGGAAAGAAGTCTGTTTGTCTGACAGTAATATCTGCATATTGAACACCTTACCTCCATTCCTCAACTTGTTATGATGAGTCAAGTACTACTTTCTTTTTCCAGATGCTAACCTCAATAAGGATATTTCTTCTAGAGAAAAAAAAGATGAATAACTGGGAGTTGGTGGTTTGTGTCTTGAAAGCCAGAAAATAGAATAGAAGGCTGAGGAGGAAAAAAGGTGGCAACAGGCCAGAGCCTATTGGGGACTGTGGCTAATTTTAAAGTATAATACCTGGTAAGAAAAAATATATATATATATAATACCTGGTAGTCAGTTTTAAGTGACTACCTCTAAACCCTGCCGTTACCCACAGACAATCCTTAAGGAGAAGTCACTTGTGCACATAAAACATACCAGTGCTAATTTGAGGTAGATTTAAGGAATCAGGGAGGTCTTAAACCAGAAGCAAAATTATGTGGGAAATTAATGGTGGTCGGTATTGGCAAGACAAGAACAGTCATCCAGAATTCAGAAAGGCAAATTATTAAACCCAAAGCTAAGTGGAAAAAATATCAGTTTCCAGGTAAACTTTAGTATGAAATAGAGATACAAGTTGTGATGAAATGGATGTTTGTCTCCTCCTAAAATCCACTTGTTGAACTATTAGCCTTCAGTGTGAAGGTATTACAAGGTAGGACTTTGGGGAGGTGGTCCGATCATGAGAGTGGATCCCCTGTAAATGGGATTACTGGTCTTAGACTCCAGAGAGCTCCTCTGTCTTTCCACCATGTGAGGACACAATAAGACACAGCAGTCTGCAACCCAGAATGAGACCTTCCCTACGTCCTGCCATGCTGGCACTCTGATCTTGAACTTTCAGCCTCCAGAGCTGCACCAAATAATTTCTGGTGTTTATAAACCACTTAGTCTATGGTACTTTGTTATAACAGTCTAAATTGGCTAAGATACAGGTATACGGCCAAAATTAAACTTTAAAAATTAATTCTCTAAAAACTCAAAGTAAAGCAAGCAAACTTAAATTAGGGACATAACCATATAGAAAAACTAGTCCAAGATATTTTAAAACAACCAGTCAACCTTACATCCTAAGTTGAGTAAAGCCCCAAGACAAAACAACTGGAAATATCTTAAAAATCATCTGAATCCAGTTATCATACCTTTGTATAAATTGTTGGTTTTATTTTTCTGAGACTATTCTGTGTATATTATAGGATGAAACAAATTAATACTTATATTGCAATTTTTGAGGACCAAGATTTTTAATATTGGAGAAAGAATTACAGGTATAAGATGAATGAAGTTAAACAGAGATACTATACTGTAATTTTGAATTTGAATTTCAAAGAATCAATATTCTATCATGATGAATTTTTATCCTTTGAAAATGTAAAGCTTCCCTAGCTCTGTATGCTGGAAAATCTAAAGACAATGACCAACCCGGTAGCAGTGAGAAGCCCTAGTATCCAGATTATGGTCTCTGAATATTTCTCCTTAACAGACACTCCTTGAAGAAATGTGTTGTTTAGTTCTGGAACAGGCAATGAATCAGATGAGCCTGAAAGGTCTTATTATACTCAAAATCAAAGAGATGATTAAGGAATTCTAGGGTTTTGTCAAAAGAATTCAGGATCCAAATTGGAAAAGCTCAGATTATCTAAAGGTGGAACAATTTGACCACCTTTAGATAGAGATACATTTCAATCAATTGATATCATATCAATTCCCCAAAATGAATACAAATATTCTGTATCACAAATATACCAATTAAAAGAAATAAAAAAATAAGCTCGAGGGAAGAAAAAGACGAATATTCTTAAATCCATAAGTCCAAAATGAGACTACATAAATAAAAATAAGTTTAATAGTAATTTATATAAAACTAGGAAACCAATGTATGATTTTGAAAACTGGCACATGCAAGTATTGAGCAACTATATTTCCCTTCTTGAAAGAACTAGACCTCAGAATAACCAAACCGATTATAAGGGAACCTTTTTCTTTTTATTTCTATGTATCGATTTGGTAATTCCAAATGAGTTGACAGATCTAGACAATGATCATCAGTGCTGCTAACACCATAAGGAGAGACCCTGGACATTATGACTGTCTTCATGAAAGGACACAACTCCACCAATGGCGTGGTTTTGACAATAAATAAATACATAAATAAATATGAATCTAATCACGACTCTCACCATAAACACCAATTTAAAGGAAATGAAGAACTCATTATGTGACACTAGGGGATCCAATTAGCAAAAAACATTGTTTACAGAAAAATACAGTTTTTTTTCAACAACTAAAGAAAAACGTATGCTTCCAGGCAGACGGCAGCCCCTCATCCCTCCAGAACTAGCCAAAGAACCTGAAGCCAGTGCCAAGAGGAGTTCAACTCTATGCCATGAAAAGATTTGACCACTAAGTAGTAAAAAGAATATTCCATTCATGGGCTAGGAGTCATGAGCTAGAACTCCACGAACCAACTCCCACTGTACTCTGAGCTCTGAAGACAAGGACCAGGTCTTCTATCTCAGTCTCTCTGGAGGGCTTAGAGAAAGTCCTGGTTCACAGCTAGGCATGGTGGCACACACCTGTACTCCCAGAATTCTGGGAGGCTGAGGCAGGAAGACTTCAATTTCAAACACAATCTGAGCAACTTAGATACTTAGCAAGAGCCTGTCTCGGAATTTAAAGAAGGGTTGGAGATATACCTCAATGTGCAGGCCCTGAGCTTAATCCCCAGAACCACAAAAGACTCATCTTAATATGAAATGGAGTCAGACACAATGACATGCACATGCAGTTCCAGCTACTTGAGAAGCTGAAGCAGGAAGATTGCTTAGACCTAGGAGTTCATGGCTAGCCTAGGCAACATGGCAAAACTTTGTCTCCAAAACACAAATGTAGGAATATGAATTGACAGACTTTTTTTTCTGTAGCCCAGTGAAATCTTTCTCTTTATTCTGTTTGTTATTTTTAAAAATTTTTATTAGTACATGTTTATTATACATAATGATGACATTCATCATGGGGAGTTCGTGCATGTATATAACACATCTTTATTTTTTTTGTCTCCTTTCTTCCTCCCTTCCCCTCCTTATTTAAAATACTTCATTCAATTTATTTTGATCTGGTGAAAAAAGGCAAATCAAAGTAGCCTATCTCATTTAGATAAAGAAATTGAAATGGGATGAGTAACTTCGTGGTAGCTTTCCTTGATTAAGACAACTCCTGCAAAAACCCCTGGGTATCACTGCAGAATCATTCTGCTGTTGAAACCCTGCCTCTGAGGAGAAAATGACTGACATCCATCCAAACTACCTCGGAGAACTTCATTTTAGAAAAGCAGTCTGGGGCAGTGGGACGAGCCGCAAGAGTAAAGCTTGACTCCACTAATTCCTTTCCTTGGGAAAGTCATTCTGCCAAAGCCTCAAATGCTCATCTTTTTCTATGAAGTGAGAATAGTTTATCTACTTTACAGTGCTGTGAAGGATCATGAATGAGAGAGAAATAGAGACAAGGAATAGGGGAGAGTGCAAATAATCATTTAATTATTATTTCCTTCTTGTTATTTGAAGGTGGACCCAGACCACATCTTAGCCAAAAAAGAACATAATATGTTCTCCCAATATTTACAGAAGTAAAAAATATATATATATATAAATATTATATATATATATATATATATATATATATATATATATATACACACACACACACACACATACACACACAAATATATTTACAGAAGTACTTTAGGGGAAAAAAATGGGTAGACATTATCCAGATAGGTCCAGTCGAGCAAGAGAAGAAAATGACTCTGAAAAGATATTATCTGGCTGATTCAAAGGCAGGAGTTAACTGTCGTTTGGAACAAGATGAAGGAGATGCTGAATTGGAGACAGCATATATCTTGCTGGTTTCTAGGCTTCTCAATCATTCTTGCTCTTAAACTGGATGATTTACAGAAAACTACGGTCTGTGTCCAAAATGCATATGGTACACCTAGAATGCTTGCCCAAATCAATGTATTGGAACAGATTAGATTATTTTAGCTATAGATTTATATGAAAGTCTCTGGCAAATAGCCATGGGGGAGATATCCAGACAGTAACATTTATAACACCGATTGGGATTGTTGGATTTTAATGAGTTCAATTTGAACCAAGGACTATGTTTATGTCTTCACAAGGTTGGTCAATGGAATACCCAAAGGTGTGAGCATTTTCACCAGGGCCCGTGCTCATAAAATAGCTCTATTCATTGATGGTGTAAAGGTGCACCTGTGTCATCACAAATTATAACTCAGAGCAGGGGCCAAGTTAATCTTGTGTGAAACTTAGTCAATACCATGCTGCTTCCTAGGACCCAAAGATGGTAAAAAACATAGAATGCAAGAGCCTTACTTGGCCGTTTTCTAGCCAAAGCACACCTGAAATATTGTGTCCAAATTCTGCTCTCCACAATTACAAAGGGACTTTGACAAACAACAGCATGTTTAAAGAAAAGCAAAATTTCTGCAAATAATCATAGATGAAGTCTTATTCAAATACTGAATGAAAGAAAAGATCTAGAGAGAGGCAAAAGCCAGTCCTTAAATACTCAACAAGCTGCCAAAGCACTGGTGTTATTTTGCATGGTCCCAGAGGAGAGAACTAGAATGAATGGGGTGGAAATTACATGAGCAGACCTCAAATTACATTCACACATACACACACACACACAAACTAACACACACATAGAGTGAGAGACAGAAAATAGAGAGAGAGAAATTTTAAGCTTAGATCTGACCTAAAATATAGTATGTGTATCTGAAGAGATGATGAATTTTATGACACTAAATGTGAGTAGACAGAATCTAGACAACCACTTTCAGCAGTGTTATCTGGAAGGTTTATAGACTGACTAGAGAGTTGTGTGGGGGATCACTGTTTTAGTCTGAAGCTTTTGTCTTCCAGAATTTCATAGTTTGAAATCCTAAACCCCAAACTGATGATGTAATTAGTAGGGCTTCTTGGGAAGTGGTTAGACCATGCGAGCAGAGCTCTCATAAGCAGGATGGGCGCCCTTATGAAAGCTGCCCCAGGGAGCTGCCATGCCTTTTCTACCATGTAAAGCTACAGAAAGAAGATGGCATTGTTGAGCCAGGAAATTGGCCCCCACCAGACACTGAATCTGCCAGCAACTTGATCTTGGACTTCCCAGCCCAGAACCATGAGAAATAAACTTCTGTTGTTTATGAGTTACTTCATCCTCTATTTTGTTTTAGTAGGCCAAATGGACTAAGAGTCACCCAGCCCTGACATTCTGTGTTTTCCTGAAAATTACAGTTCATGAGTGGCAGTGTGGCACAGTAACACTCTTGATGACTTGGATTGGGAGAGGTGCATGTGAGTTCCAATCCTCACTGTAAATATGCCGATTTTATAAACATCCATAAGACTTGGTTTCTATTTACAAAATAAAGATCATAATAGGCACTACCTCATACTGCTTTGTAAGAATTCAAATTATCCTGAGCATGGCATATTAATAGTATCTCCAGGTAAGACAAAACAGGTCTCCCTCTCCCGTTTGACAACTCTGGGCCTTTTATAGATGCATCCAGTGATGAATTACATGCTGTATTTTGTTTAGTTTTGATTTGTTTTTATAAGAATGTGAGAATTTAAAGCACACTGCAAATTATTTCAATAAAGAAAATTCCCTAGGGGAAACACTGGCAGCCATTTGGGTGTTAGCGAAACCTGTCTGTATATTTTGAATCCATAACCTGCTCTATGGACAGATCAGCCCCAGAATTCCCCACACCTTCTCCACGGGGAGTGGGGATGTCAGATTTACCTTTGGGGTTGGGCGCAGGAACTGCTAGGAAAGAAGACGGCAGTCAGAAGGGAGGAAACAGTGCTCAGAGTGTGCTTCAGGAAAAGAGCACTCTGGCCTTTAATGGCAGAAGAACAGAAAGGTTTCCAGGGGCATGTGTGTGAGCCCCGTGTGTGTGGTGGGGATAAGCAGGAATTGCTTCACAGCTGGGCGAGGAGAGGTGGATTTCTAGCACACTGCCAAGCTGATCTCAGTCACATTGAGGCTCGGCCTCTTCTCTTGACCAGGAATGGGAAACTCAGTGCCTATGCTCCACATCGGATGCCTTCTGGCTAAGAAGTAAAGTTCACAGCTCCTAACTGAGACAAAGCAGCCCCACAAGGCTTGTGAACAAAAGAATACACAATCCGGTCTACTGACGCATCTCTGAACTTTGATTTCACTTCTCAGGAGCCCAATTTCATTACAAACAAGTGCTCCATTCTGCAGAAAACACCACAAAGGGAAATAATGAAATTATACCCCTTCTGTTTGGACTTCAATAGCATCACAAACCACAGAAATTTTCCATGATATCACCTCCTCTTAATGTGAATATTTACTGCCTAGGTCCCTGGAGTAATATCTTCTTTCTTTCACACTCTGTTCAATTTCAGGTTTCAATTTCAGTAATTTTATTGACATGACAACATACACAAATGCTGCTGGAGTTAATCCAGCAGTGCTCCATGTCTGGGGCCCGTTTTATATCATCACTGTCTCTTCTATTATTCCCCATCTCTCATTCAGTGATAGGCTGTCACAGAATAGGAGGGTTATCTGGCTGCCCTTATTTTCCCTGAAAATTATGGAGAATTTTCCCTTGCATCTTAGGAGGCAGTTTATTGCACTTCCAGGCAGTCTGATAAAAGAACATTATCCATTTTCCTCATATTTTATACATAGGAGGCTCCTTTTCCATCTCCTTCACTCCCCTGATTTCTGCCTCATGTAAGTTTCAAATCACCTCTGACTGTTTTTGTTGTTGCACGTCAATTTTAGAATGGAAACTGCGGATCTTAAACCTGTTAAAGATTAGGGACATATTTTGGTTTCTTGGGCTTCAGTAACAAATTGTTACAAACTTAGCAGCATTAAGAAACAGAAATCCATGCTCTACCACTTCCGGAGGCCAGAAGACTGAAACCTTTCTCCAAAGTTCCTGGGCATAGTCCTTCCTTACTGTTTCCGGTGGGGGGGTCATCCTCAGCGCTCCTTGCTTGGTAGACGTATCACTCCAACTCTGCCTCTCTGGATGTGTGGCAGGATGTTCTCCCTGTCAGTGTCCACATTTCCCTCTTCTCACAAAGACGGCAGTCACTGGATAACAGCTGACACTCATCAAGTAGGACCTCTCTGAAACTTGGTTACATCTGCAAAGACTCTATTTCCAAGTAAGGACACAACCACAGGTACCAGGGTGAGGACTTAACTATGCCTTCTAGGGGGACAAAACTCAACCCAACGACAGAACATTAGATGGAAAAAAATCAGTGTGATTCTTGGGTACCCTTTCTGGAACAATAGAGCAGGACATTCACATCTTATGGTTTAGGACCTGGAATTTAAAACATCCTTGTAAGAGTTAAGTCCCGAAGTGAATAATCTCTCAACCAAACAAAAAAAAAAGTCCTTAGACTTTCCTATCTGCATTGTTTGCTGGAATCTAAGTACACAGAGGCTGAGACAATATTAACATAGATGTAATGAAGTACTGATGGCTATGTAACTCCCCTCACCCCACCTCCTGTTGCATACAAATGCAGGCACCAAGGAGATACAAAATAATCAGAAGTCAAACAAGAAATGCTATACCACAGCACTTCCTTGAATGTGCACCTGTGCACACAAATATACTTTATACATTCTTTTTATTAGCGAAGACTGGTTTTGAGATGTTTTGTTTGTAGAATATAGCCATTTTCATCCCAGTGGTTCTGATGGCTCAGAAAGAGCTCTTCTTCACCCTGAGACTTAAGAGGAAGGTGTAGCTAACGACCATCTGGGTCTGTGGATGCTGAGGTGCGCTGGTGAATGCCTCTCTTCCGGTCAGCTTGTGTGACCTCAGTCAGCCATTTTCATGTAGCCTCAGTGGAAGCAGTGAAAGTCTCCAGGATACACCTTCCATGGCCAGCTAGCCTCAGACTTTGCTTTTTCACCTATAGTCTGCCTCCTTCTTTCTCCATTTCTTCCATTTCTGTCCTGTTTAGGTATTTGTTGGTTCTCACGTGAACCACTGGAACAGTCTACTAATTGGTGACCCAGCCACTGGGCTTGCCCCTTCCAATTCCACTTCCACATTGCTATAGGAGAAATCTTTAAAATATCAACTTCCCAGTGCTCAGAACCTGCTTGGACTCCTTATCCCCTAAAGCACAAGTTCTAACTTATTAGTGCATTAGAATCATCTGGAAAGCTTGTTAAAATTAAGGTTTCCGGCCACGTCCCTGGTTTCTTACTTGGTTCCTGGGGCAGGAGTTGAGAATCTATATTTCTAACATACTCTCAGGTGATGCTGGTGTCACTTGCCCAGGGACACTTTGAAAACCAATAGAATAGAGAATAAAGTCTGTTCTCCTAAAAATTCAAGGCACTATTTATGCTGCTAAACTTATTCTGAGAATAGTACATATTTCTTTATATGTGTGTAACAAGCCTAGCCTCTGTTGACTTACTTTAAATGTCACAAGTTATCATTTATAAAATATGTAGCCCTGTTAACAATGTGTATTTTACTCACAAATATACTTTTTCTTTTCTAAAAATTATTTACCAATATAGTGAAAACATTACTAAAATATTCACTATTACATAATTCATTTGATTCTTTTAAAATATATTTCAGTTAAAAAAAAAGTCAAGGCAACCTGTGGCCCTATTCCACCTGTACCCCAGCTTCATTTACTTTCACTGATATTTTGAACTCCAGCAGAACCATATACTTGTATTTTCCAGCAGACATAAAACAGTTTCCTATGGCTGTCCTTTTCCATTGTACCTGCTAGCAATTTGCTTTCCTACTTGATCTGTCTTTAAAATCTTGCTTAAGTATCCCCACTTCAATGATGTCTTCAGTGAGGTTTCTATTTGCCTCTTCACATGCCTTATACATGATTCTACTGTCTTTCTGTTTTTATATATCCCTCAGGGAGTCCCTAACTTAAACCACACGATCCTTAAATGCTGGAATCATGCCCTTTTCTTTCTCCCTCCAATACCTAAGACATGCCCGGTCAGTGGTTATATTTGGCTAACTAGCCAAAGCAATCTGTACAGTGAAGTATCTACACAGTCCTTTTGTGTACTTTGTAAATCCTCATTTTCATCAGTATGTAGGCAATCTCTTAAACTTTCATTTGTGAGCATACAAACATGGAGGAAGAGGAAATTTAAAGCAGGGTCTGTCTGTGTATAGGACTTTTCCTTCATAATACTTTCACTAGTCAAGAACAAAAAGAAATAAAAAAGTATGTCTAAAAGTATTTTAGCAATAAGCAGACACAAACCAAAAAATAGCTTTCTACTTTGGAATAAAAAAATATATAGGACAGTGGAAAACAACACAAAATTGCTTAACATCAACTGAGGTGAGGGAGCTGCCATAAAGAGGTAATTTTTCAGTTCACAAAGGCCCGTTACAGTCTGAACATAGCTCAGAGGAGACCAGCCAGGGTCAGACCTCCAGAAAGACTATGCAAATAAAGCAGTGACAACAAGCAGCCATCTTTATGTCATGATGACACAAGACCTGATCAGGGCCAAGAGGCAGACCTTAGTAGGGAGGGGCTTGGGTTTTGTGTATGTTCATATGGCCAAGTTTTTGGGGTCTACAGACTTGCCACTTCTCCCATTGGTCCTGGAAGATTTGTTGTGGGTAAGCATTATGGGCATAACCATATTACTTTGGCTTTCTGGCAATCAGTCCTCATTGCTGCAAGAAGAAGCCAGGAGCTGGCAAAACCACGAGTTCCCTCTCCTAGTGTTAGGGCTGTGGGTGTGCGCTCAGTAGTCTGTTTCTTATGAGGCTGTCCCTGCCTTAACCCTAGGGTTGTGCCCAGAACAAAGGAGGAACAGCAAAGCAGGCAATTACATTTTAGGAAAATGGATGCACCTTGAGACCATAGTGTTAAGTGTTAACTCAGATGCACAAGCTTAAATATCACATGGTTTATCCTATATGGAAAAAATATATATATATCAGCTAATAGGAAGAGAGAGAAAGAGAGAGAGATTATAATCTAGCATAGACAATATATCTAAAAGTGTACCTTGACTTAGTGAAGTTGTCTTACATGTTTTATATGTTCTTTGGCCTGTCTGGTTATTAATTTTTATATTTGACAATTTATAAATAAATGAATCTGAGTCTGGAAAAATAAGAGGAGTGGAGGGAAGGGGGGAAAAAAGGAACTGAAATGTGTTATGTACATGTATCAATTCCCTACAGTAGGAATCATTACATAATGCAAACATGTACCAATAAAAGCAAAAAAAAAAAAGGAGATATTGTAAGTTATCTAAAATACATTGTAGTATTTTAAAGTATATATTTCCATTCAAGATTTGTGCATTTTAATTGAATTAAAATTTATACATTTCAATTAAATTACTTTCAATTCCAAAAACTAACAAATAAATAAGCAAAATTTTAAAAAACATTTCCCCATATTTGGAAACAAGATCAGCAGAGGTCATACTTAAATTCTGAGAATAAGATAATTATGTGCTGATCAGCTTAAATTTGTCAAAGGGAGACTTAGATTTCTAACATTGCATAACTCTGTCTCACTTGAATAAGACAAAGTCAGTGACTCAACAATCATTTCAGACTCTCTTCTCAGTAAATATTAGAAAGAAATAAGCTAGCAGAAATTATGCGCTGCCCTCTTTTGGTCTTGGGCTTGAGGAAATGAGCCAGGAAATGGGGAGAAGTCTAACCACAAGGAAGTCAAGACTGATTAGAGGTGGGGTTGCTGTGGTGAACATTTTCCAGGTCCAAAAACCATGCTGATGCACTGGCCTTAGCAGTAATGTTGGCTCAGACCCCACACCTATAGTCCCCCCAAATCTGGGTATTCTCCTTTTCTCAGTACACAATTAACCCGGCAAATGGCCGCAAGTCATGGTGGGAAAGGTCTCTGGAACACTTATCATACACACATGAACTTATACCACAAAATCACCGGTATAGAAGATGAATGTGACCCTCTATTCAAAGAGTAGATTCTGAGACTGTGAATTGAAACTGGTTGAGCGATTACAGCTTTCCATTGTGGAGGCCAAGATAAGGCTCTCTTGTTATTTTATATGTTGAGCGACACTCTAATCAGCTGTCCATCTATCATTGCACACACCCTCACAATTGTCCTGATCTCTTTAGTCATTTCCACAAACCCTGGTAGATCAATGCACCCCACTTGCCACTTCATCCTTACTGCCTATTATAGTAATTACACCACCTTGCCTCTGACCTTAGTGCTGCCACCTGCCCGTATCATTCTAGAATCCAATCACCTCATTGCCATCAGTGAGCCGAGCTCATTGGCAGCACCTCTCAGAATTAACCCATCCTAGAGAGGGCAGCTACCACCAAATATCTTACAGATGCCTGTGTCCCCTTTCCCTGTGCCTTCTTTTTTGCCTAAATGAACATGGGTAGTCAGACCCTCAAAGGAACATATTGGAAATGGTTCTCCTGTCCTACATACCAAATCCATTGTAACAGCCCTATTTTTCCAAGCTCCTTGATTCTTCCCCAAATACTGTGACAAGAAATTCGAGTAACCTTGTTACTGTAAGCCGGTGGTTCTTTGTCTTTAGTGTGCATTCAAATTACCTGGAGGGCTCACTAAAATACAGGTCACCAGGGTCCACTCCAGAGTTTGATTCAGTAGAAGACTGTCTTTTCTCCTACATGATGCCAATTCTGCTGGACTGGGACCACATTTTGAAAATCACTGTATACTGTGGTCCATTGTCCTATACAAGCCTTAAAGACTCTTAGGCCAACAATAGATGCAGGTTCCTCCGTCAAACCATTGAATCCTAATCCATGGGCAAGTGCCCCACCAATAAATGTCTCCCATCTAATCTTACATTCTTCTTTGATTCAATACCCATAACATCCATACCTAAATGTGAGTTGATACATATTATATTTGTCTGGTAATTCTCTCATACTATGTACAAGCTGTTTTTCCCCCAGCTGTACTTCTCTATTCAGGCCATATTGACATCTGGCCTTCATTCTTGGTTTGAATGAATGAGGAGACTGAGGGGATCCTGTGAACAGGTAGGTGCCTTATGAGGTGCCCACCTCCAGTGAAGTCACTGCACATTCTCCAGGTAAGCAGAGACTGCTGTCCTCTGACAAAGCAATGGGGAGGGATCCTCTGCCATTCTAGAAAGTTCAGTTGTGGATCCCAGATCCTCTGGCTCATCTAATCAAATTGCTCCATTCCAAATCATTTGCCCATTCAAGATGCGATCAGGACATGGGAGACTTGTCCAGCTGTACACACTCCCTTTGCAGGCCTGATCAACACCCTTACCATCAGGTGCCAGGCCCGATCTTCAGCAGTCTGTCTGCCCTCTGTCTGCAGAAATGAGCATCTCCTCCAAAAGCTTCCAAGGAAATTTCTGGTTTTCACAGTATAATTTGTCAGCTGACTGATCCAAGATGGTCATTTTTAAAGCTCTAATAAAGTTTTTAAAAGCCAGGTCAGTCGGCAGCTCCTGGAATTACCATCGTGCCCATACTGTGCAGTGACTATAACCAGCAAGTATCATAACACTGAACTTTCTACCTGCACTTCATCCCAAGTAAACCTAGCTAGGAACTTCAGTAATAATGTCACTGCCTCTCAGAAGTTGTTATTTTCCCACTTATTACTGGCATGGAGATTCTTATTCCATTCAACAGTGAGTTGCACAGATCTAAAGTGCCACCCAGAGATTTACTTCCTTGGACCATTGCTGACACCAACATTTTTTTTTTTTCTTTTTGCAGTGCCGGGTCCTGGACTCAGAGCCTTGAGTGTGCTAAGCAGGTGCCGGACCACTGAGCCACTAAGCTGTACCCAGCCCAGAAATCAACTCTTAAAACAGAAAAATAGAACCTGATATGTGCTTTACTTAATTGGAAGTTTGATCTCAGGTGATAGGAATGAGAGTCAAAGAGAGTAAAGCTGAGAAAGAGGGGAGCAAATACAGACTCACTTGTCACGTAAGTAAATCTGAGTCCTTGATCCTGCAGTGTCATCCCTGAGAAAGTAATGCGAAGACCATTCATGAGGAGGGGAGGAAGGTAGTATTCACCCACTGGATCACAACTCCCATTAGATAAGGCTCACGAAGGAAACCTGCATTTCCAAGTTATATATGTCACCTGAGCAGGGTCTTGCAGTTGTACCCTGGGACGGGAGACAAGAGGCAGCAGGTGCAGGCCCGTGCCTCGGCACTGACAGGTTATGTCTCTGTAAAACCCAGGGAGTCCATGCATGCTGCATCACCAAAATGTCTACTGGAACAAAAGACAAAGCGGTAGAAAGGTGGTATGTAAAAGAAAATCAATATAAATAGTATATAAAACAAAATCCCTTCTCTCGTGAGTTTACTTTCTACTCTCCAGGAATGGGTAGGGGATTTACATTTAACAACAAACTAATAAAGCTGTAGTATGTCAGGTGGTGGAAAGAAAGTACTATACACACTAGAGAGGGTCCATTAACAAATGATCACTATCTATTACCAATAGTTTTAAAAATACAGTCCTTACAAGAATTATTTAAGGAATTTTAGTTTTGATGTTGCCATCTGATACCACCGAAAGACAGGCAGAATAGGAATCTTGTGTCATTATTTTATAAGCTATTTGGTCTTACTCAGGCCACTTAACTTTGTTGGATGTCAGTTTTCTCATCTTTAAAATATGTGCCATTGTAACTTCTAATGCCTTTCAAATTTTTTACAGCTTTATTGAGGTATAATTAACACAATAAATAAGCTCCAGGTATTCCAAGTCTACAGTTTGCTAAGTTCTGGCATTTGTATGGACCTATAAAATTATCACCAAAATCAAGATAATGAATACATATATTATTTCCAAAAATTTCCTCTACCTCTTTGTAATTTTCCCTTGCCACTATTGCTCATTTGTGGCCAGCGACTGATCTCCTTTCTGTTACTCTAGATTATTTTCCCAGGTTCTCCTGCCCTGCGTCACGTGAACTGGGATGATCACAGTTACACTTTATTTCTCATTTTTCAAGTGTCACTATTCTCTGTTGCCTGGTAGTCATAGATTAAAAATCATTATTTTGTATATTTTATTCATGCTTTGATTACTTCAAACAGGAGAATAAATTTAGTTCCTGTTATTTCATCTTGGCCCAAAGTGGAAGTCCCTGGTAATCCTTCTATTAGCAGTAATACAGTTAAAGTTCTCAGCCCAGTTCCTGAACACTGGTAAGCACCCAATAATGACAGTAATTACAGTGGAGCTAGCAGTACTGCTAGAGAGCAGCACTTTTGTTGATGTTTTCATTATGATTATTGTAATTCAGTTGCCCCATTCAACAGCCAACCAGTATATGAAGTCATTATTAGCGGAAAAACAAACAGATTTCTGTACTGAAAAATCTCCACAGTATCTCTGAGTAGCTCCAGGGAATCTCACAAATTCGCTGGCACAGAAGTATTCCCCTCTAGCACTAGTGTCCCTCCACTGTGGATCCCACCTTCTTACCTTTACCCCTCAGGAGTTGCAAAACCTGCTTCACCTCCCATCACCACTCTGGTGGCCTATGTTTACATCTGCATCTCTGCTAAGCATAGTGATCACTGCCACTGCCCTGGAAGGCACAACAGTCTCTCTTCCTGCTCTTCGGGGCCCAGAGATGTCTGTTGTGTTGTATATAATCTCCCCCCCCCCGCCACTTCATCAGAAAACAGCAGCAACCCCAGAGTTCACCTGGTACCACAGTCCCACTGTAGTCAGCTCTGAATGACAGAGTGGCCATTCTCCATTCAACACCTGGTTTTGGAGGAAGTGAAGTGCTTATACTCCAGTGTTTGCCAGACTGTCAAAACACCATCTCTTGCAACTTTATTCTCAGCCTCTTAACGACCACGGAGTGTGAACACTCATTGTCTTGTTCACTGTTGTAACTCTACACATAACACAGTTACTGCTACATATTAATGTCTCAGCAAAAGGGCTTTGGATGAATGGATGAGTAAAATGTGTACTGGGCTAAGAGAAAACATGATGGCTCTCCACCAACAACCAGGGCTTTTGTTCTGGACACATGGACTGTGTCTGGCACCTTCTCCCATCAGGGTGAGTTCACGTAGGAGCTCTCGTCAGTCTCCATTAAACACAGCTCTCTGGCAGAAGATTCCCTCCAATTTGCCAGTCCTGCCAAGATATATCTGGAACTTCAACTACACCATCAGGCGGGAGGCCCAAAAGTCACTGCTATCCTATTTCCCATCTTAAATAATGTCCAGCTATGTTGCCCAACCAAGCTTGCCAGACAGTGTTAAACAATATGCAGCAGATGATAACGACATAGTCCAAAGAACACAATGCCTACAAAATAGAATGCCCCAAGCTGGCCCATAAAATTCGGCATTGTATTCCTTCACTTCCAAGTCCAACCTTTGCTGATGCAGAAAAATCCAAATTCTAAACCAATCAGTTTTCTATCTCCTGTTTGCACAGGTAAAAACTGCAAAATATATGCAAAAATATTTCTTCCATCCCTTGTCTTCCTTTCAGCTCACCCCATCCAGACTGGTTGTGCTCCAGGCAGAATAATCTCTAGATTCCTTAGTTTTTGCATTTTAATACAAGCATTTTATTACATCGAAATTTAAATAGATAGATGATAGACAGATGTCCAAAATAAGCTGATAATAGCCCAAATTCATCATCTACAAATAATATGCCACTTTTCTTCTTCTACCACTTCCTCTTGATATCCCATTTTATTTATTTATTTTCTGGTGAAGTGAGAAGTACATACATATTTTATGTAATCTTTTATTGGAATATATTTGTGATACATAGTGATCACATTCAGCTTGGGGGACTGAGACATACACATATAGCATCTTGATCATTTTACAGTCCTTCTTTAGCAATTGTGACCTGTGCCATCTTCTCCTGAAAGCAAAGACCCTTTATGGCCACTCTTCCCACCCAGTCTCTCATCTGCTACATTTCTTCTAAAATCTGAAAGATTAACAGGATATGTAAGAGTACAAACCTCACCAATTCCATCCCAACAAAACCATAAATATATATGTTAATGCCCATATTAAATATACTAATGCCAGAGCTTACAATTTAAACCGTAACACGTCTATGCAAAATCATTTCCCAAAGAAGAGTAATAATGGAATAATTCATCTGTTGCAACTTAGAATTACATTACTATTATCATACAGTAGGGTTATAGCAGAGCACTAACCCTTTGCTCATCACAACCTTAGAGGTGGCCCACTGACTACTTGAATGAAGTTGATGGAAAGCATCCTGAAAGACCATTGCCAGGATTAACTGTTTACTGATGGCACTAGGCATGCTGAGGATGGTGCTATTTCCAGTGGCATCCTCTCCTGAGCCCAGCAATGAGAATGCAAACTCTAGCTGTCTTCCAAAGCCTGCTACGGTATGTGGGTTCTGAAGACAGTGGGCATCTTTCTCATGAGCTTTGAATCACTGGATCTCTTGTTGCAGCCCTCCTACTGCTAAATCTGCTTCTTGCATCCTTCATTGCCAAGTAATCCAGGCTACAAAGACTCTGCACCCCAAACACAATCAAAAGATATAAATGGACGGCAACTTCTGCAGTTAGCAGTTTACCTGTCTATCAGAGGCTGTCATTAATAGATTTCATCCTGTGTGACCTAGATATTATTTGCCCTGCAGGCCACACTGAGCATCAAAAGCCACAGTGACACATGCAACTAAACTGTTGACACATTGCTAGAAACTTTATCACAAGCTCCACTCCAGAAGTCTGCAGCTGCCAGTTAAAGAAACTGCAGCTCCTTTGCTGAGCTGAAGCAGGAAGGGGCCTCTGCAGTAATACCTTCAGCAGGCAGAGCTGCAGGTATGAAGTGTGGTCCTTTGAGCAATAAGAGGTAAACGCAGTGAGAGGCTGCAGTGGCCATGTAGTCGGTCACTCCAGTTAAACCTAGACAGGGGAAGTAGTTCCAAGAAAGACCTGATAGGTCCTACATCATGCAGTGAAATCACCTCCAATCATTACTGTGGAAAGTGGCAACAGCCTACTGGTTTAACACTTTGGTCTTAGAAATCAAAGTGCCTCTGTTTGACTATCTGCACCACCGTTTTCTAGCTGTGGGCTCTGACAAATTTCCAGTTAAGCCTTCTGGATTCTTTCCTTATCTGTAAAATTCAGATAATAAAAGAAAATATTCCCCAAATCAAGAATTTTATGTGATGACACATCTAAAGCATTTATCTTTGGGGCGCAGATGATGGCTTAAGTGCATAACAAATAAAAGCATTTAAGTAGTATGAGAAGCATGGATTTAGACAGAGCCAGGCTCCGACTGAAGCCGTAGACTCTGCTATAGCCACCAAGACACAGGTCCTCATGTGTCTTAGTTCCTCTTCTGCACAAAGAAAAGAATTGCTTCACAGACTTGTTGGGGGATTCAGTAAGAAAATGTTTATAAAATGCTGGGGTTGGGGATTTAGTTCAGTGGTAGAGTGCTTGCCTAGCAAACGCAAGGCTCTGAGTTTGAGCCCCAGCACCCCCCAAAAAAAATGTCAGTAAGTTCATGCTCATTAAATGGAGCATAACAATGCCACTAAACAATGCCTGATTTCCAGGGTTGTATCAGATCTCAACCATTTTACAGCCTCCTTTTGGAGACACCACTTCATATGTCTAGCATCTCCTCCAGGGCTGGATGCCTTTTCTAAACCTCTATCCTCACTATCCCCTGCTTTTTTAAAAAACAGTTTTCCTTTTTTAGTAATCTTTTCATTTTATAATAGTTTTAGATTTACAGAATAGTTGCATAGATACTACAGAGAGTTCCATATACTCCACACCTTGTTTTACCGTTAACATCTTACATTAACATAGTGTGAGTATCACAACTAGTAAACCACTACTGACACATTATGATGAACAAAAATCTAGGCTTTATTCAGACAGCTCAAGTTTGAACATAATGTCATTTGTTCCAGGGTATTATCCAAGATACCAAATTACACATAGCTGTTATGGATCCCGTGGTTCCTCTAGACTGACTGTTTTTCAGACTTTCCTTGTTTTTGAAGGTCTTAACAGCAAAACCTGAGGAGTCCTGGTCAAGCACTTACAGACTGTTCTTTAATCTAGATTGTCCAATATCTCCTCATGATCAGACCGGGGTTATGTTTTTTTTTTTTTCTCCCTAACATCTTTACAGAGGTAAAATGCCATTCTTCCCACATCAGCTGAAGGGTACAAACTATCAACATGAGTTATCACTATTAATGTTAACCTGGGTCATTTGGTTGAACAACCGTTTATCGGCATTCTCCACAGCAAAGTTACTTTCTCCCTCTTTCCATAATGTATTCTTTGGAAGAAAGTCACTACGTTCATTCCAAATTTAAGGAGTATGGAGTTATGTTGCATGTCCTTAAGGGTAGAATAGCTGCATGCAAAGGGTGATGAAAACTTATGGTGAATGGTTAAATAAAAGAAAACTTATTATAGTAAAAGACAGATTGCCAAGAATGATGGGCTAAGTATGTTTGTAGCAAGAGGAAGTGTTTTGAATATTTAGACTATTTTGGGGGGATGTGTCTTATGCAATAATTTTTTATTTAAATGTTCACCAGTGTTTGATCACTCTCATAAATTATTTGGTATTTTGCTTGGGAGATGTATAGATTCTCCTCCATTTATTTATGTACGTATTTTTTTAATCATTTATTTATATCAGTATGAACTCATGGTTATTTACTTTATACTTTGGGTTATAACCCAATACTACTTTACTTATTTTTTTACTCAGTTTCTTTTCTTGCTTTGTCCGTGGGGAGTCCTCTCAGCTGGCCCTTTGTCCCTTTGGCATACTAACATGGTATATTTTTGAGCTTTTTCTAACTTTCTGGCACTATATGATGTCTTGTGATCATCCTATATATTTCCTGCCCCAACCTTACAAAATTTGTTTCTCCTGGATCTCTAGTTATTTTATTAGAAAATGATATCACAAACTAACACTTGGATCAGGATACACTTGTCCCTGCTGCAGTGCCATTGATTCTAGGTCTCCTCAGATGATAGAACAAGAAAATATATGTATATGCTAATGCATTTACATACACATGCATGACAATATTTTTATATGCATCCATCTCTTCATATATTAACCTGAGCTCATACATTAATATTTCCTACTCCAGTTCTGTACCACATAGATTTTTGTATACTTCTACCTTTGAATATAACCTTTCACAACATCAGTGAGAATTCTGACTCCCACAATCATCTATCCATCTATTTAATTCTTGAATTTCAGTTTAGCTGTATGGTGGTTGCAGAATTGTGAACCTGTAGTCCCATGGGAAGCACACTTTACCAACTATAGTATGAGGTTTAAGTACAATTTCTTTTGTCCTTGGTCTTAGTCTTCATGCATCTCCAAAGTTACTTAGGTCAGCATCTTTCCCCCAACCCCTTCAGTGAGGCTGCTTCATACATTTGTAATATAGTTAGATTTCTTTTGCCCCAGTCTGCATTCAATACCGTACTGGAATCACCTTGACCTCTAAAATGATTTCTTTAATTTACATGCATTAAGGTTCACTCTTTGGGCTGTGAAGTTCTAGAGGTTTGAGCAAATGCATAGTGTCATTTATGCACCATTACATCATCATACAAGCAGTTTAATCACCCTAAAACAACCCCAAGAGCTACACCTTCAAGCCTCCCCACAAAGTCTATTCACTGACTGCAGTTTTGTCTTCTCCAAACTATCATACAGTAGGAATTAAACAATATGTTTTTCAGACTGGCTTATTTCCCTTAATAGTATGCATGTAAGATTCTCCCATGTCTTTTCATGGCTCGATAGCTCATTCCTTTCTATTACTGAACGGTATTCTATTGTGTAGAAGCGCCAAAATTTGTTGATCCTTTTACTTATTTAAAATCACCTTGGTCACTTCCACTTTGGGACAATTATGAGTAAAGTTGTGATGAATATTTATATGCTGATTTTTATTCGGACTTAAGTTTTCAAATCAGTTGGATAAAAACCTAGGAGTATATTTGCTGGACTATATGACAAGACTTATTAGCTTTGTACAAAACTGCCAAGATGTCTTGAAATATGACTGTATCATTTTCCATTTCCCTCAGCAATGAGTAAGTGTTCCTATTGTTCCACATTCTCACCCAAAATTAGTATTACCAGTGTTTTAGACTTCAGTTATTCTAAGAGATATGCAGGGATATCTCGTTGCTGTTTTAATTTACAATTCCCTACCAACAAATCATGCTAAGTATTTTTCAACTGTTTATTTGCCATCTGTACATCTTCTCTGGCAAAATGTCTGTTCAGAATCTCTGCCCATTTTTTAATTACCTTGTTTTTAATTGCTGAATTCTAAGAGTTCTTTGTAACGCATTTTGGATACAAATCCTTTATCATATATGTCTTCTTAAGTATTTTCTCCCAGTGTGTGGCCTCTCTTTTCTTTTTTTTTAACAGTTCATTTGTAGAACTGAAGTTTTTAATTTTAATAAAATCTAACTTTTCCATGTTCTCTTTCATAGATTGTACTTTTGGTGTTGTACCTAAATATGTACTGCCCAACATAAGGTCATCTCGATTCTCTCCTGTTTCCTTTGGTAAGTTTCATTGCTTTGTATTTTACATTTAGTTCTATGATCTACTTTGAGTTAAATTTTGTGAAAAGTTTTAGGTCTGCATCCATGTTTGTTGCTTCGGCACTATTTGGAGAAAACACTATCCATTCTTTATTGAATTCCCTTTACGATTTTGTCAAGTATCAGTTTATTATTTTTCTGTGGGTCTGTTTGGGCCTTTCTATTCTATCCCATTGATATATGTGTCTATTCATTCACTCTACCACATTGTCATATGGCAGCTTTTTAGTAACCCTTAAAATCAGGTAATTCTTCAACTTTGTTCTTCAATATTGTGCTGAATATTCTAGGTCCTTTTTTTCCACATAAATTTTAGGAACAGTTTCCCAAAAGCTGCCAAATACCTTACTGGAACATTGACTGGAAGCTGTTGGATCTTTGGGTCAATGTGGGAAGAACTGATAACTATATTGTCTTACAATCCATAAACATGAACTATCTCTCCATTTATTTGGATCATCTTTTATTTCTTTCATCAGAGCTGTGTAGTTTTTCAATTACAGGTCCTACACATTTTTTGTTGCGTTCCTAACTATGTATTTCTTTTTTTGGAGGAGTATCGTTATAAATGGTAATTTTCCTATTCCAATTGTCCAATGGGAGTATAATAGGAAATTGTCTTTAGAAGTTTCACCCTCTAGTCTATGACCTTGCTCAATCACCTCCTAGTTTTAGAAATTTCATTTGTTGATTCTTTCGTATGTTCTGTGTAAGCAGTCACGTCATATCAGATGCAAACAAACTTATGTGTTCCTTCCTGATCTGTATACATTTTTTGTCTTATTACACAAGCTAAGGCTTCCAGTTGGATGTTGAACAGGAGTTTTCAGAGAGGATTCATGGTCAAAGAGTACTCTTAGAGGGAGAGAGTCCAGTTTCTCTCTACAAAGAATAATGCTAATTGGAGCAGTTTAGTAGATATTCTTTACTGAGGAAATTCTCTTTTATTCTTAGGTTATTGATTTTCATCAAAGTGAGTGTTGAATTTTATCAAATGCTGGTTTTTTATAGTCAATTCATATGATCATATGATTTTTCTTCTTTTTTATTTTTAGTGTCAATCATTGGTTTATTACAAATTTCAGAATATAAAGGTTTACCGACACCACTGTTTCAACCCATTACACTTAACAGTCCCTTCCTGTTTCAGGGGATATTACACACTGTCCAGATTGGCAGTTTCATGAATTTACCTTCAAGTTGGTGAGCTTGTTCTCATAATCCAATGTGCATAACCAGCAAGTGGATCTACACACCCCTGGAATCCGTTATCGTCTGCAGTTCAATATACTTTTATTTTATATAATGGCACAGAGACACATTCAAAATTGTTCAAAATGACATAATTTTTCCTATGTAAATACATTTGCCTATAATGATTTTTCTTCTTTAGCCTACGGATATGGTTAATGTTGAATTTGCCATGCATTCCCTTCCAGGTGGGAAGAAAATCCCTTTTGGTCATGGTGTTTAGTTCTTTCTATACATTGCTGGAGTTGAATTAGTAATATTTTGTTGAGTATTTTTGCATCTATGTTCATGAGAAATATCTGTCTATGGTCTTTTTTTTTCTTATAATCTCTTTGCAGGTTATGGTGGTCAGGTGATGCTTGCCTCATAAAGTAAATTAGGAAATGTTTCCTATGCTTCTATTTTCTAGAACAAATTATGGAAAACTGGTATAATTTCTTCCTTAAGTGTTTAGTGGAACTGACTAGTGAAATCATCTGAGCTTCGGAATTTTCTCTTTGTCTTTTGTTTCGTGGTTCAAATATGATATTCTCTGGGCTTGTCAGATCCACTGTTTGGTTTGGTCTCTCTCATTGATTTTGGAATGTTCACAGCCATTATTACTTCAAATATTTGTTTTCCTCATTGACAGTCTAATTTTGTACATTACAATTTGATGTTTTCTCACAGTATTGGATATTCTGTTGTGTTTCAGTATTGTCATTTTTTTGCTTTCTGAATTTCAGTTTGGGAAGTTTCTGTTGACCTGTCTTCAAGTTCATCGATTCTTTCCTCAGCCACACTGAGGCTACTAACAAGCTTATAAAGTAATTCTTCATTTATGTCACTAAGTTTTCGATTTCTAGGATTTCCATTTGATTGTTTCTTAGTGTTCCTCTTTGTTTATATTACCTGTTTCAGTACTTCCTCCACTTTTTCCATTGTAGTCCTTTACATATTAATCATAATTAAATTAAATTCCCTTTTTGATATTTTTAACATCTATGCCATATAAGTATATGCTAATGACTGCTTTGTGTTCCCAAACACTGGTTTTTCTTTACTTTGGCAAACTTTGTGATTTTTTTTGTTGTTGTTGAAAGTTGAATATGATGCATAATAGGAACTGAGGTAAATAGGCCTTTAGTGTGAACATTTATGTAAGTCTGGCTAGGAGTTGCACTGTGTTTAATGTTTATTTTAGTTATAGATTCCAGGGGCTTCAATTCCACTTGTGTACTTGCTCCACTTCCCTTTTGTCTTAGGAACTTCCCTACGTGTTGCTCCTCAGAGTCTATGTCTTGCTGTCCTTTCAGTTGTAATCCTGTCACTGGACCCTGTTGGAGAGGCGGAAAGGTGTTGGGTATGGGGAAAGCAATATATAATCTTTCTATTAACTCTTAACACTTTCACATGGTCTGTGTCTTGGAGCTGTGACTGTCATAAGTGTTTCTGATTCTCTTCCAGTTGCATCGTTTTCCTGCCTTCTCCTATGACCTTCCCTGGATGTTGTATTACAAACCTCTATCCTTGAAGCTCTGTCTCCTCTTGATTTTATAGAGTTTTTTTCCCTTAGGAGAGATTAAGAAGGCTGCAGGGAAATTCCTCTTCCACAGCTGGCATAACATTTCGGTACCATGCTCCACTAAACCTCTTGAGGACCACTGCCAAGGAGAAAGGGCTAGATATTTCCCAGTGGTTACTCTTCTCCTTTCCCTGCCAACACCACAGGATCTTGGTAACATCCTCACTCTGGTGGGGTCTCTGGGTGGAAAGTCTACAAAATATGAGGACTCTTAGGACTGTGGCACCCAGGCATCTCTTACTCTGGTACACACTTAGACTCCAGCCATTTGCCCATTTAATGTCCCTACTGCCTTATGGCTCCAACAAGTCTTAGTTGCTACATCTTTCTAGACACTCTGTCTCTGGATTTGGCAATCCAGTTTGCCACGCGACCACAGTTCCCTGTAAACCCAAGAAAATATGTTGATTTGCCATTTGCCTAACTTTTTTTTCCCCATGTGGGTGGAAATAATAACTTCTAAGTCCTTTACATGTCAGAGTTAAAGCCAGAAGTTCCCTCACTTTTATCACAATGCTATCTTTCTTCACCACCTCACCTTACCAGAGTCTCCTGACCTGTAAGCTTTACCTGGTCCATCCCCTCCATCAAAACTTACCAGACCAGATCAGCCCACAGGGCCTTCTCCCCTCTCTGAAAACTTATTTTACAATCTACTCACTGAATATTTACTCATCAGTTGGCATGGACTTTCCTAAGTCTGAATTGAGTTGGTGTGGTTCTGGGCATAGCAGATCCATCTGAAGATTATTGCTAACACAACATAAAAGAGAACAGGAGCAGAAGATAGTGGCCGGCTGTTTCCCAAGAGAAGCTTTGTTGCGGCTGTTTCTCCCAAAGGGAACTCAGCTGTTCTCATCACACAAGGAGCTCGGGGCCTGGCTGTCATCAAGGATGGCTGCTGTTTGCTTCAGGGGAGCTCTGGTCCTTATCTCTGCTGTGAGCATTGTATCCTGGTTCCATTATAGATTTCTTCTACCTTTTAGTGCAGACACGGACTTACATGGGATAGTGCCTTGGGCGCCTAGCCTTTGATTGGATCTTTGAGGTCTCCAGTGCATAGATAGATGTTCTGCACTCTTCCTGCATCTCCCTTGCATGTGTGAATGCTGTAACTTGTAAATGCCCTATATTAAATCTGCTCTCTTGCAAACCACTGACTCTAGAAAAATAACTAATACACCAAGTAACAGATTTCCTCATCCCATCTGCTTTTCTCTATGTCTTCAGAATGTCTTGGTGAATGGGGAAGTAAGTGTCTCATGTGTATCTTGGGCTGCTGGCTCTTCCTCTGTAGTTCATCCTTCTTAGCACAATGATGCTGTGGTCCAGTGTGCCACAGTACACTTTCCATCATCCACTACACCTCCCTCCTTGACCTCTAGCATAAGCAGCTCTGCTGCAATGGCCACCACCTACAAAACCCTGCACTGGCTTCAAGGTTTCCTGGGCTCAGGTTTTTTTCACTAGTGAAAACTCTTCTTCTTATCAATCTCAACCACTGGTTTTGGGGACAGGTACTACGGCAAGGGAGCTAGCTACCTGGGCCCCTAAAGCCACTTTTTTCTCATTTTCCCCTCTTTTCCCCTCTTTTCTGTAGAGACTTTTCTGATTAATTTCATGTATTTACACAATAGATCAGCAAGCAACCTGAAAAGTATACAGACATCAGTCCATTTTTAAATGTGCATAGCCCTTAAATGCTTCTAAACTGATGAACAAATATTTCTTTTTTTCTCTCTTATGTTGAAGATAAATGCAAATTTCTGAAGCCAATTTTCTTTTTTCCATGAACTCAACTTGGTCAACTGTGGTGCTGAATTTAGGAGGTGAAAATATATATATGTTCACTAGTTAAATGTGTGTGTAAATATACACTATTCACTTCTTCAGTGGACTTTTTTTAAACATCAGCTTCACATCAGCTTTCACTGAAAATCCTCCAAGCTTTCTTTAAGAACAATATGTATCTGTGTACCAGGCACCAAATCACCTCACTGATTTATTCTACTCCAATTTCTTCTCTACATTTTGGCTAAGATCAAATGTTTCAGCTCCCTCAGCTTGCCAAAATCCTTGGTTAGCAAGTCCATTAACACCACACCTCTGTTTCCAAAGTGTTAGTTGATACATCATTCACATCATGCACAATATAATTTAATTTGTGATGACAGGATAACAGTTGTCATCCTTTTTCTTTTTTTTTTTTTTTTTTTTTTGGTGTCAGGGATCGAACTCAGGGCCTTGTGCTTGCAAGGCAAGCACTCTAACCACTGAGCTTCATCCCCAGCCCCAACAGTTCTCATTCTTGAGGCACCACATTCCAGTCTCTACAGTACCACCTTGGGGTGGGGTGGGATGTGCTCCCTGCCTGAACAAGTGACCCCTTCCGTATTTGAGCCCAGTTCCTGAGCCCAGCGCCTGGGCCAGTCACTCTCCTTGCTCTGGGGGCTTGCCTCGTGTCCATACTTGGTAGCCACAGGAGCCCAAACAAGCAGGTATATGATGTCTGAACCTTAACTGTGGACAAGATTCAAGTTCTATGTTTCTGGGTCATAGTCAAATCCCAGCAGAGGGCTCTTTTGAAGAATGTCTCTACCCTCCATGGGTTGGCACTTCTGAGGCTCAATTCAGAGCAGGCTGGAAGCTCCAACAGTTTTTGTTTTTGTTTTGTTTTGTTTTTCTGTGAAATCTAAGCTTATTGAACACAAGGACTGGATTTCTTTCCTAAGTCCTCATTATCTAGCACTGGCCTGGCATCCACAGTATGTTATTTGAATTGATTTCATTGTATTTACACTGACTTAATTTGAATTATACAGCATGATAAAATGAAACTTTATTATACACTCCCTACACCTCCATGCAGGAATTAGGGAGAAACAAATTTGGGCCCTAAGCTCTTTCTTGTCATGTTAATGCAAAATTCTTTGTGACATAATCCAGACAGGGAAGAGGTGAACACTATTAGCCAAATAAAACCAGTCTATTAGTTGGCAAGAAGCATAACCAAATTTAGGTTAATATACAGAATATGAATTTCTTTCATAGATCCAATAAAATCAGGGAGAAATTTCAGGAAGAAATGGCTCTTCACACTGGCAACATTTATTTTATCTTAGAAAGGGGAACACAAGCTATAGGAAGGAATTAATCCCTGCCCAGAATTATAATTTTGACCCTCCTCCTATTCTCCAACCAGGGAAACAGTTTCACTAATACTGGGCTCATCCAAATTTAGATGGTACTAGAAAAACTCAGCAAGGACAGGAGGGACTAGAGGAATGAGGCTGAACCTTGGGGAACATCAGAAAGGTGGAGGAAACCACAAAAGGAGAAGAGTAAAGAAATGGAACAGAGAGAAACAAGAAAGAGAGGGGGAACAAGTGAAGTCACAGAGCCTATCCACACGTAGGATACCCACCCCACAACCCTCTCCAGGAGGCCCCCGTGACATCAGAGACAGTCAAAATGTCCTATGCATGCAGACCACCTAGAACTTGTCAGCAAGATTCTCAAAATATGCTCATCCGTAATGATATTAAAAATATATTCTTCTGCCTAAAAGAGTTAAAGCTGTATTTCTGAGGCAAGTAGACTTAATAAGCCGAGAGTAAAGAAATATATGAGTCAAGAGTCTCAGTTTACACATCGAATGACCTCAAATCAGAAATGAGACAGCTGACTGAATCTTTAGCTCTAATTGAACAGGGCCAAAAAAAAAAAAACATAGAAAAGACTTACTCATGCTGCCTTTGAAAAAAAGCACCAAACAACAACCAATCAAAGTTCCAGGAAGATTTTTTTAGGAGCTCAGAGTAGAGATAAAAAAGAATTTAAGGATGATCTTAAGCAAACATAAGCTATAATGAGGAACTGTCTAAGCCAGAAAATGAGGGTGGTAGAAGGCAAGCAGGCTAGGAGGAGAGTATCCAACTTAAAGAAGAAATGGACATCTGAGAGCTCAGTCAGCTAAGTTGGAGCAGGAAATTTAGGGTCAAATTAGTCAAAACTAAATATCTGCCCATGTGTGTTCACACCTTGGAAAGAGGTTTTCCATTTGGAGAAATGATGAAGACAAGGCCCAGCCTTCTGGTGTAAAAAGCAGAGGAGGCGGGGCTTTGACAGTCCCACCTACGATAGAAAGATCAGAAACAAGGAAGGTGGTTCAGGTGCCTGTTATGCCACGGCCTTGGGAAGGGATAAAACATAGAAAAAGAGAGACTCTTGGGAGTCAGCAAGTCCTAGATTCAAGTCTTGACTCCTGTTTTATTAACCATACAACTTGGACATAAGGTCTCTCTTTTCAGAGTTCTGGTTTCTTCATTAGACAAATCTCATGAGGTTTTTGGATCAGAAATACGTATATGACTCCTACCCCAGGGACAAGAGATGGTCAGTACACAAGACTTATTCCTATCTTTAGGGAAAATTTCTTCATTTAAAAATGAGAAAAAACTAGAACATTTTTAAGTTCCCTTCCAGCTTTAAAGTTCTCTGACTCTGAAACAAAAGATGATAGGAAAGACTTGTGAAACAGGATGGAAGACCTAGAGCAAGATGCTTAACCTTGACGGGACTGTTTCCTTCTCTACACAATTAGGAGAATAATAATAACAGTACCAACCTGGACCTCAACGGGAGCAATGCGCATCAGGTCCCTGTCAGTAGTGCAACCATCCTCCAACTTCAAACTGGCTCTACGTTTCGCTCCCCCTCGGCACAAGGCAGCAGAGGTGCAGACTAACCAACCAAACTGAACCTGGATGAGGACGATACCGGGGGAGAGAAGGTAAGTCCAGAGGGTCAGAAGGTTCAGGGAGACAATACAAACCTGGCCAGCGACTTCAAGCATAGTTTTGCCTTCCCAAAGTGACTGGTTAAGAGACAACCACAGGAGATCATCATAGAGGTGTGGGCTAGACATAGACCCCCTGAGAAGTTTACGCGCAGGCTGGACAGGACAGGGGCCTTGCTCTCCATATGGGAAAACCAAGCCCTCTGAGTAGTGACACTAACTTCAATGGTTTTCTTGGACCCCCACCCCTTGGCCTACATCCAGCAGAGACCAGGGGGTCTACTGTTTTTATCCCATCTACCAACTTGAGCAAGGACAGACTTCAGCTTGGATAGTTGCCACAGTCTTGGGTGAATGAACAGAGGAGCCTCTGGTACAAGGAGGGCACCTCGCACATCCACAGGCCCAAAGGCTAGGCACAGAAAATTGTCACTGACTGAGTTCTAAGGCTTCAGAAAGAAACTACTCATCCAAAAACACGGAGGATTTTTTTTTTTTTTACTAAATTCTTAAAATTTCTTTTATTCTTATTAATTCTCACTTTCCTTCATTGGTTTTTGAGGGTTTGGGGCTTTTTCTCCCTTTTTTCTTCTCTTTTTGGTTTTTTATTTTCTTTCTTCCTCTTAACTTTTCTTCCTTGTGTTTAGCTCTGATTAGACTTTTTTCTTTCTGCTTAGATTTAGACATTTCCTCAAAGTTTCAGACTCATATACTCAGCTGAATGCTTGACACTTACACTGAGGAATCTCAAAATCCCCATGTCCAAAACTGAACTCTAAATGCCCATTCCCAACCCATTCCTTTTTCTAGAAGTTCTCATCCAAGTTATTGCTTGAGCTACAATTCTTTGTTCACCCCTCACCTTCAGCACCCTACCCCACAAACAAGTCCTGTTGGCTCCATCTCCATCCTATGGATTCATCTCAATCCTGTACCCACACCTACTGCTGACCTGGTTATAGCCATAACCTCCTCACTGGTTTCTCGCTTCCCCTATGTCCCTATTAGACAATTTTTCAATACAGTTAGAGTTAAACTGAATTGTATCACTCACTTGTTTAAAGCTTTAAACAATTTACCATTTTTCTTAGAGTATATCCTTAATTTTTTGTGGCCCCAAATTCTGAATTACCTGAAAACATCTATTTCTCATAAATCTTCACCTACTTGCTAAGCTTTATTCACATTGGCCTCTTTCAGTTCCTTGAATTTAACCAATCTTTCCTATTTTAAGGCCTTTGCACATGTTGTCACTCCCTCTATCTGGAATATTCTTCATCTATGTGTAAGATGGGCTCCTTTCCATTCTTCACTTCCTTCTCCAAGGGTCCAATGTAAGTCAACCCTCCTTGTCATTCTCCCTTGAATGTGCCTGCTCTTTCCCTTCCTAGCAGTTACCACAATTTTTAGTTATGCAGATAACAACTGAATCTCCTGTCTCTACACTAGATTGTAAGCTACATGACTGGGGGCTGCTCTTGCATTTACCACTGTATACTCAGATTTTAGCATAATAAACATATCATATAAGACTCAAATTGAATGCAAATGAATGAATGAATGAATGGTAGTAAGACTGGGCCTTACAGGGAATTGTACAAGCCAAGGCCAAGGTTGAATAGAGCAATGCTTTGTACTGGGACAAGGCAGCTATGGAACAATGGGAGACAAAGTTTCTAAACAAGGATTTCTCAAGTGATAGGAAAATGTGGGACGGTCAAGATCATAACTTAGTTGCAAGTCAGAAAGGGGGTACCTGAGAGGGCTGGAAAGGTAGGAGACTACCAATAGAAGGGCAAAAGTTAAATCTCTCTCTGTAGGTAGTGAGTGGTGTCTTGGTAGAGAGCAGATGGTGGAGCGCTGCAACTCCTGCCCAAAGCCAACACCAGTAAGAAATTGTGGCTTGGGAGAGAAACTTGGTGGGAGATTTCCAAATTATACAGAAGACCTTCTTTCCTGGGTATCAGCCAAGTGCCGAGATACCCCAGACACAATAGCTCAGATTCTGAGCTCACATTCTTATAGATTTTATTTGGCTCATCACCCAAAGACAGGGACCACACCCAAGATGCTCTGGGCTTCACTCTGAGAAGACAATACTGAACTTGTCTACAGTCATTAATGGCTCCCCAGACCCCTTACCATGCAAGCAGATGGATACTGTGCTACAATCCCTTTCTGTACTTGCCTTGTTCATTTTCCCTAGTTAAATCTATGCCCAGGGTCCCCACCACTTACCCCACCCACCTACTGCAGTAGCCCATTTACCATTTTCTCCCAGATGCCACAACTTTGCATGAGCCATTTCCATTTCTTATTAGTACCTCTTTATCCATATTTTCTTGAAAAGGACATATATCCTCCAAGCACTTAAATTCTAACCTCCCTAAAGCCTTCCCAGACACCTCCCTTCATTGTGTCCATTGGTCCCTCTGTTATAATGTGCATCCATGTTACAATTTAAATCTAAAATGTCCCTCTCAAAGTCTCATGTGTTCATAGGTGTTCATAGGCTTTTGGAAGGTGACTGAATAATAATTCTAACCTTATCAGTGGATTAATCCATTAATGAGATCATAATTTGATGGCAGTATTGGGAAATAGTGGAAACATGAGGTAGGACCTAGTTGAAGGAAGTGGATCGTGGGGGCATGACCTGGGGGACTACATCTTGTACCATCCCCTTCCTCTCCGGTTCTTTCCCTTTTTGCTTCCTGGAAGTGAGCAGTTTTCCTCTGCTATGATATTGTGTCGTGACGTTTCTGCCTTCCCTCAGGCCTAAAAGCAATGGAGCCAGCCAGCCACAGACTGAATCTCTGAAACCTTAAGCTAAAATAAATCTTTTCTACTCTATATTGTAGATGTTAGGTATTTTGTCCCAGAGTGGAAAGTTGACTAACACAATTCACATCTCCTATGGATAAATGTTAATTATGATTGTCTCCCCACAATACTGAACATCATCAAAAGGGCAGGAGTCTTGCCTATATCCACAATGGAGTCTAAGAATGAGCTCTTCCCAACCAAGTCCCATGGGGCATTTGTTGAGTAGGAATGTGTATCAGAGTCCTCATTATGCTATAACAAATGACCACAGACTAGCACAAAAAAACGAACATTTATTGTCTCATAGTTCTGGATATGAGGAGTCAAAAATCAAGGTGTTGGCAAGGCTCCCTTCCTTGTCTCTTCCTCCTGGTGGTTGCTGGAGATCTTTGGTGTTCCTTGCCCTGCGGCTGCTATAGTTCCATCTCTGTCTTCATTATCACATGACATGGACCTTTTGTGTGACTGCATCTCTGTGTCTCATCTTATAAGGACACCAGCCAAATTGGGTTAGGACCCATTCTAATCCACTATGATTTTAACATTACATCTGCAACAACCTCATTTCTAAGTGAGTTCACATTCTGAAGTACTGGAGATTAAGACTTCACCCTAACTCGTAGGGGTGGGAAGACAATTCAGCCTATAACAGGATGAGCATAGAAGAGACAGTGTGCCCCCAAAGACTCAATGAAAGATACAGATGTCCAAATCCAAACAGCATACATAAACCCAACCCAGCCGGGGGGAGAAAAAAGAGAAAAATGGTGAAGAGTCCATTAGTGAAGACTTTGGAGAAAGAACCAAGGGGAAAAGTTAGGAGGAGGGGTAGACAAGTAGAAGAATAGATGAAAATGCATAGCTTGACCCTTCTTCTCTCTCTCTGGCCAGGAGGATGTGAATGTGACTATTACCAGTACCCAGGAAAAGCATAAAGAGCCGGGGAGAGTAAGGGTGACCATAGGACCCATCCTGGCTTCTTCCATCACAGCAGCCCCCTCCTTATTCCCCGGCTCTGATGTCTGCAGTTTGACTCTACTAATGGTGAATTTAATGAGATTTTCAGTAAATGGATTCTGGATTCTCTTTCTACCCCAAGTAATTATAAAGCTCAGCAATTTTTTTCCCCTAACTTGCTGCTGATTTTCTAATTACTCTTGCTCCAAATAGGACAGTTAGCATTAAAATGAAACCATGCTGAGGTTGTGGATTCATTCACATCTGCTTTGCTTTCTTCCTTAATATGACAGCATGGTTTTATGGACAGAGAGCAGTAGGTGAGCCCCACATTTTATGGTGGGAGTTTGTACCCTAACTAAAACATAGGAAATTCTAACCAGCATCAAGGTAAAACTCTCCAGTAGGAAAAACTTATCATGACATACCCTCCAAATGGAGTTCAGTGAGTCTTAGGAAGAATGCATCAGCCTTTTCTCTAAAAGGGTACCAGAGAGGATATTTCCCTTTACTTCTTCCCAGTGAAGGAAGCAGCATGGCCTTAGAAACTTGAAATGAAATTCTCAACATGAGGGAAATTCCTTTTATAAAAGGGCGTATATTAAATTTAGGATGAAGGGACAGGAGCTGGTAAGAGGGGGAAAGAGAATTCAAGTAAAAAGTGTAAGCTGGCAGCAGCAAACAAGCAGAGATAGTTAAAAAAAAATCTTTGGGTTGGCACAGAAAATATTACCACATCTGCATGAGCATCTCTGGAATATCTTGTAGAGAAAAGCTCCCGCCTTTCAGGTAAATTGCCCCAATGTTATATTATCCTGATAAAGTGATATTTTCCTCTTAATATTACAAAATCTATGACTTCATTTCAGGTGGAAAAGAAGATTTCCAAGGAGTTGTGATTAAAGGAAAAAGCAACATTTATCAGGAAGAAATCCTCACTGTAAAATTGTCCACCCATATATCTAATTTTTAAAAGATCTTGTGGCAAATCAACCTCATTTCTTCTTGCCTTCATCTTAATGGAAGCTGTTTACCTGAATACAGAACCACTGCTCACAGACAGTCCCTGCCCCGGCTTCACATGTTCTCATTTGTTCTCCTTCAATACCCCCAGAGTTAGTTAGGAAACAAGAAAACAGTCTCCAGACTACTATACCAAAGGAGGGAGAACTTGGGTTATTTTTTCCCACTTTGCAGTCATAATTTCTTGCTAAATGCTCCCTGCATTCACCCCACATTCTACCTCATCTTCCAGCAATACAACAAGTGCCTGAATTCAGGATTCTAGTGTTGTAGGGAAATGATCATGGACTTGACACTCAGACAGACCTGGGTGCAAATCCTGGCTGAACCATAGATATGCTGTTTGTTCTTGATAATATTCTTTTCCCTCAGTCTTATCTTTCTGCCATGGAACAAGCAACATTCTTCCTTCAGGTTACTGTGAGAAACTAAGGACAAGTAGTTGCTGACGTATAATTGGTACCAAGTAAACCTCAATCCTCTTACAATGAACTTAATAAGAAGGTCTTCAGAATCTTGGCTGGAAAAAAGCACTGAATGACGGTATTGTTGGGCTCCCTACTTGTGCTGGTTCCCCAAAATCTTCTCTATTTCTTTCTTCTCCATACCCCTCACTATTCTCAAAGGCACAGCAGGACCAAGCTGGTATGGCCTGAGGGCTCCGTTCATCTTGTTTCCATACCATCTGGCCTATGACCCATCATTAGTCTTTTTATGGCTCCTGTCTAAGGAAAACTCTTGTGTTTTGCCTACGGAAGATGCTTCTCTAATGAATGTCAAATAACAATAAAGCTTAAGTGTCTTCATCAGACACTTGAGCAGGCATCTGTCCTCCCAGCAGTAAAATATGCTGTGGCTCTGGAAACAGCTAAGGAATTTGAAACCGGGTTTCTTCCACTTAGAGCAGAGCCGTGAATAATTTCAGTCACTGACTTAGTTAAAAGAGAAGTCTTTATAAGGCTGCAACTAAGCTGTGGTAACTCCTGAAATAAGTCCAGGAAAGAAGGAAGTCCCTGCAGGGAAGAACCACGTGACCAAAGGAGCAGCGGTTACACAGGTCCCTCTGAGGACAGGGCCTCCCCCTGCCTGCTCTGCAGTCTTCCTTTGGGCTCTTCAGACACCAATCCGGAGGACATCTCCTCCCGAAAGCAGCTGCAGTCAGCGTTTCTGGTCAGTCTTTAGCCCCAGAGCATGTACCTACTGGTCAAGAGGGCCCCAAAGTCACAAGGAGAAAAAGGAATGATCAGTTTATGCCTTCGTCATAGGAGTCCGAATGTCCACGAGTCAATGAGTCACGCCCACAAGGCTTCTAAAAGCAAGTAGACAAGGCCACGGCACTGTCTTCAAAACTGGGTAAGCACAAAAAATGCAAAGCATTGTGAGGCAGATTCGGAACCTGATGGTCTGCAGTGAAAATTATGGTACAATCACCAGTCAGCTAGGAGGTTTGAGGAAAATCATTTAGCCAATTTGAGTCTGTGTCCTCGCATGGGAAATTAGGTGTAAAGAGAGGGGCAGCTGTAAAGGGGAACTTTGTACTCTTCTTCTGAAATCTATGGAAAGATTAGAGATAAGACATTATAAACTGTCTCGGATGTGTCTGTTATTCAGTATGCCACAGCCAGAAACACTTCCCAGAAAGCTAAGGAACTGGATGGTTGCCATTCTCTAGGGAAAAGAAACAAAGCCAGATGAACACGATGATTGTCCCCAGTGGGGATTATCGAGACCAAGGCCACTCACTAGTAGCTCACCAGAAACATGAATTAAGTAAAGTTCAACAAACAATTCTATATTGATGGGGGATTCTACACTCTTATCAAGAAAATAAGATCACCCTAATGCATTTTGTTTTCAAGAATCCTGAAAAAGACTCCTATCAGAAATGTGGAGAGATGAAGGCTGAACTATAGCAGCTCATGGACCCACCCCTAAAATGGACCCATTTCATCATGGAGGAGGCCTCCGTGGACCTGTCAGATCAAATGACTCCTCAGGAGGAAGAGTTAGCATATTTATCCCATTTGTGGGGACACACAGCTAGGAGATAACAGAACTATAAAACTAAGATTCAAAAATATTTCAGTAGCCTTAACTTAGGATTCAAAAATATAATCATGAAATTCTTCCATTCAGAATGGTAGCTGGAGATAGGGCCCTTCTGCTAAGTGTAATCGCTTTCTGGTCTTAAACTCAAACTAAACACTGAAAGTTTGAGAAAAAAAAGACTTAAAATTTCTTTCTTCCAAGGAGAAGAAATAAAACTACTCTGAATCTAAATATCCAAGCTATCCACTGAAATCAGATAACAGATACAGTGGTGTATTAGAGTTCTCTAGAGTAATAGAACCAGTGGAGATGGAGGGTAACTCCTGGGATTTTGGTAGCCAAGCCCCACGATCTGCCAGCCACAAGCTGAAGATCTAGTAAAGTTGTTAGTGCAAAACCAGTCCAAGTCCAAAGACTGGTGAACAGTGGGGACAATGGTGTAAATCCCAGTCCAAGTGCAGGAAACTGATGTCCGGGTTCACACAGGCAGACAGAAAGGCAATGAGTCCTCCCTTCTACTGTTTGCTTGTTCAGTCTTTAACAATATTAGATATCTGCTCACAGTGGAGAGGGCCATCTGCTTTATTCAGTCTGCCAATTCAAAAGCTAACCTTATCTGGAAACTCACAGGCACACCCAGACACAGTATTTCATGTGGGCAGTCTGTGGCCCAGGCAGGTTGATGCACAAAATCAGCCATCACAGGTAGTCAGCAAGGGTGGCTGGAGGAATTGATGGATGCACAGACAGCTCTCCTGCCTCTTCCTAGTTATTTCGAGGTACTTAAAACCTTATCTGACTCTGACATTTTGCCTGAAAGCAGATTCTGCAGTCGGTTTAGAAACAGGCAGCCACCTCAGCAAAACAGAAGCTAACACAGGGCACAACAGAGCTAGAGACAAGATCAGCAAGTGCCCCGTCCTCGCATTCATGCAGTCTTATTTGAGAAAAGGGTTTTTCATTTGCTTCTCTTGCATGATCCATTTACTCCATTTCTGCTAGCAGGAGGAAATAAAGAACACTCAGTGTGCATCCTCATAATAGTCTCTTTCCCATGTATTTGTCCCAATCAGATTCACTTCTCATTCCTAATCCTCTCCCTTTTGAAGCCATATTGGCAAAATAGCAAATGTGTATTGATTCTATTTTACTGGGTCCCCCACTTTCAGTTACTTTAAATCCTGGGATTTATTACACAGTCATTGCTAACTCTTGAAGAGACTGAATCATTTTCTCAGCCAAAGTTTGATACGCAAGTACGTAGAACTGGACATACTTGAAGCTGGTGGCTTCTCACTTCCATCCTAACAATGCGAAGCAGCAGACACAGAGTGGCCTCCCCAGCTCCCTGATTACGGTCCCATTTTTAAGAAAAATTCACTCTGCCTCTCAGGACTGGTTTCATGTGAAAATATGAAGAAATGGGGAATTGTGCAGGAAACTTTTATGACATCATGGTGCAGACTTCAGAGCAGAAATAGATTAAAAGCATTTCCCAGTTGTGGTTTTGACCCCAAACCAGAACCGCAAGGGTGATTTTTAGAGGTTACCAAGAGAATATTTGAGAATAACTTTATTTCTTTTTTACAAAAATAAAAAGATTTTCAAGAAATTCTACTAGTGTCTGAGATTCGAACCCAAGCACATCCCCAAATATTTTAATATTTCTTGAAGCCAGTCCTGTATTCTTTCCACTCTTCATTCTTTCATACTTTGTTTCAGATTAAAAGCAATGCTCTTTGTGTTAATCACCATAAACTTCTAAAGTTTAGTTTAAAATGAAAGTTTGTTTTCATGTAGCAGTCTGAGAATGTGGCAGCAGAACAGGTTTTAAGATCGTATTTTAGACTTCACAGCATTTGAAGAATCATATTTACTCATCTTCTGTCCGTGACAGTGATGGACTTTTTTCCTCAGCATTCGGGGCTGTTTTCTTTCATCGCAGTCCTTGGGAGATTTAAGCATCACAGAAAGCGTCTCTGCCTGTACAGAAGACTAGGAGACAAAGAGGATTGCGAGGCCACTCCAGGGACCTTGTCTCTTCTCTTTGCTCCCCGCTCTTCTTCATCACTTCCAGGTACACCAACTGCCCGGCCCTGGCCACTCCCCTCAGGCTGCAGTCACAGCCCTCCCAGACTGGCAGACCTAAGGCTTCCTGCTGTCTGTCTGCCCCACCAGAGTGCTAGCTTCTCATACTGAGGCTGTCCTTGCCAGCTCATTGGGCCCTTAGTATCTGCTAACCTTTTCCGTGATGCTGAGCCCCAGCCATCCACTGACACCAGGTGCTGATACCGGGAAGTCCCGATTCATTCACTGTGGTTTATTTTAATGCACTTATGTTTAAGACAACCTTCATCTCCATATCTGTATGTACCCCATCTTATTCCAATTTAAAATAAATTCTCAACCAAAATGTCACACTTCTGACACTTCCTTGGGTTTATTTTATCATCAACATTCATTCCACAGAAGTAAATATTTGTATTTTTTAATCGAAATATAACTTAAAGACCGCAAATTTTAAATGTCAGCTCAACAAATTCTAACTTCTGTATGCACCTCTCACTACCATCCAGATCTCCATGGAGAATATTTCCAGCATTTCAGAAGGCTTCCTCTTACCCACTTCCATCAGAATCCCCCACAGGTAACCACTATTCTCACCTCTACAACTATAGATTAACTTTGCTCATTTTGGGAAATCATGTGAGTGGAAGCCGTATATAATAGTATATCTGGCTTCTTTATCTTCTTTATTGTAACTTGAGTTAATTTGTGCACAGTGAGAGGTAGGTTCAGCATCCGCTCTTTTTGTGTGGATATCCAACCCACACAGCCGTATTCACTGAAATGGCCATTCTCCTCCACCACTGGACTGCACTGACACTGGTGCAGTTAAGTAAGTTTCTTATTTTGTTTCTTTGGCCTGTTTTTCTATCCTTGCACAAATAAAAAAGACTAAATTACCCAGGATGGATATACTAAAGTCACTAGGACCCATAAATATGTTTCTGAAATCTGCATGAAATCTATTGAATATACTGGATCTCAGATGCCTCGTGTTTGAGGAACAAACATGCTTACTGTCTCCTCCCTGCCTACTACCTCTCTCCATCCCCCCACCCTTCCCGCTCCTCTCTCTCTCTCTCTCTCTCCCTCTCTCTCTGTCCCCCTCTCTTTCTCTGTCCCCCTCCTTTCCTGACATGGATGGTTGACTGTCCACGAAATGATGAAATGATGAAAATGCTAACCCAAGATAGGATGGCAAGTTTTGAGGGGTTGGGCATACCTGATGGAAACTTATGATGACCCAGAGCTCAGGAGAGAGACTAAGTTTGTAGACTCAGTCAATATACGGTAATGGGCATAGAAGAAGTAGACTAGGGATAATGAAGAAAGAAAGTCAAGAATGGAGTCAACAGCCAGAGAGTGAAATAGTTGCTTACAAGGGAGAATGAACAGCGGTCACCATGAAAGGAAGAAAATGAAGAGACTGATGTCGCAGAAGCCAGTGATCAGTGTCGTCCATCACAACTCTCAGGTCAAATGTGAGCACTCAAAGAGCGCTTTGGGTTTGATGTTCTAGAGGCAACTAAAGGAACGGTTTCATGTGAGGAAAAGGAAAAAAGGCAGATTGCCACTAGTCCGTGAGCAAATGAGTAATAGAGCACATGGAAAATTCAGGTCTCCCTTCTGTAGACTTGGGTGAGAACAGGAGATGAGCAAGAGGGGAAGTAGGAAAGAGTATTCGTCACTGTGTTGTTTTTGTCATTTACTCTATAGCTTAGGTTCCATACCTTATTTGGGAACAATGAAAACAAAGGCTCTTCTTTAGTTTCTATTTCCTTTTACTTCCTCCCCTCCTTCTCCATCCATTTGTACCCTGGCTGCACATTTCCTCTACCAACAATCCCTCTCAGGCATGGACTAGACTTGCTCATTGGGAGTCAGCGTGCAGAAATATCCTTCCCTGCTTTCCCTTCCCTGTTTTGCCCCTTCCTACTTTGTCCCTGGGCTCAATCCTGTCTCTTCCCTTCACCCAGCTTGGCTGAATCAAAGTCCTGTCATCTCAGGAGACCCCAATGTGCACAGTTATGGAGAGAGATCTTCCAGCCTTAGTGGAATCTTCCGTTCTCTTCAGACTCCCCCTCTGTACCCACTGCAGGTACCTCTCCAGTGCTAGGATGAGCAATATGTTCCAAACGGAGCAGAAGATGCCAAGAGCCTTCCAGTCACTACACACGGGAACAGGACCCAGTGAGTAGCCCCATGTCCTTGGAGAGACAAGGGCCAAATTCCAAATTTGGAGGACCAAATTCCCTAGAAAAGTTGGGGCAAAAATTGATCATGGAGCTCAGAGTTTATAACTGAAAAGAGATTTGATCTAGCTTAGAATGGTTTGGGAGCAGAGAAGAGGATCCAGGCTGCAATACCAGGGTGTGTCCATGACTGCTCTCCAGGCCTGGGTGGGAGAAAACAGACCTTAGTGCACTCCGTCATCTGGCCCCACTTCGAACACTGCCCCAGACAAAATTTGTATCTCCCAATACTGACTCCAGCAACACCTAATACATCTCATTGATATTTTATTGGAGACTGAAGCATTTAATTTTAATTGGATTAATTTCTCCAGGTTTACTACATTTTTAATGTGCTTCTATTGTGCCCTGAGGTCACTTTTCCCATAGGGACTATTCCAGTGATAGAATTAAAAAGAGAATCAACATTCTGAATTTAAAATATGGATTTTTGAAATTTAACTTTTTGGATAAAAGATACACCATAAAAAACAACCCTTTGGAGACTTCCAGTGCAGGACTCTATTTGCTACATAGTAACTTTTTCTTGCACATCTGAACTAAACGTCATCTTTTAGTGACCGAGGCTGGGAAACGTCTTGGCATGTAGATTCTTGGTAATGATTCCAATGCCTCTCATGGCAGACGTGAACAGGCCACCTCTGAGCTGGCTACAGAGCACATGCAGGTGAAACGCTGCCTTTCCTGGCAGTCAGGAGGCAAAGGCTGTCGCTAGATTCTGCTACCTCGGCCTCACGCTGACAAACAACAGACTAATAGGCAAAAAACTAGGCACCACTCTAGAGGAACCCAGCATGCCTCCTGGCAGAATGGCAGGAAGGTTCTGGTTTCTAAATAACAAACTTTTGTCAGAGCCAGAAACCCAGCATCCCCCTGCCTGAAGGGCTCTTAAGGTCCCCGGCTCTGCTCATGGATTCAGTCTTCCTCTGGAGGAACAGCCTAAGTGCCACACACCAAGTTGTGCAGGGTCCCCACAATTCCAGAAGACATTCCTGTGGGGATCCAGTCCTGCTGCCCAAGGCCAGGTCTTTCACTGAGTTTCCACTAAATAGCAGGTTCCGTGCTAGCCATTGTGGAAGATGTTGTTTGTCTCATTCGAGAGTCCAGGAAACTGAATCAGTATTCCAAAAGATGAAGTAGCTTGTCCCAAACCACACTCCTGGAGGAGCAGAACCACAGTTTAATTCTGTTTTGTCCAGCCACAAATTCCACATACTTTCCACTCCAGCAAGTACCATTCTTTCCAGAAGCCCAGGACTCCTGTGTGAGTGAAGACCCTGCCTGCTGCCCCTCATCTGTAACAAGTAGACTAAGGCTTTCTCTCACATCCACCAGCCTGCACTTTGTCCCCTCCTCAGCTCAGTCATCCCAGCCCACCCATGGCCTGCGGTCCCAGAAGAACATCCTTGAAAACTCTCCCTTGCCACTCATACAAATTGTTTTTACATGAACTTGTGGTAATACGCCTTCCTCCCTCATCTTGAATGTGTTTAACAGCCACAAACATCTCGATGCTTATGAAAATGAAATTATCCAGATGTCTTTGCAGATGTTACAAATGGCCAACATAGTATAACATAAACGGAAAGAAAATCTTCTCTCCCCACTTGGGAATGAGTGTTTGCAAATGGAACCAGGAAGAGTGACCAGATGCACACTAATTCCTGGTGAAGGTGACTTTATCCCTGTAGTTAGAATTTCTACTTTGAAATCTATTATTCAGAATTTGAATTTTGTTTTTTAATGGTAACCAAAGGTTGATGTGGTCATTATTATTGATTTGTGCCAAAAGACCAAAAAACAAAAAACAAGGGGGTACAGTGAGGCATAGAAGAGAGGTGAGAAAGATTCTTTCTGACCCTTTGGGATCAATGAAGAGAAAAAGCTTGCTCTTGTGCACAGGGGATTAGGGGGTGGGGCAGGCAGACAGGGTAAGAAGAGAAAGGAGAAGGCAGTTGGAAGCAAAGAGTTTCCTGGAGCAGAAACCCAGTCAAGCTTGAGGACGAGAGATGGTGGTTTGGTGGAGCAACAGGGCAGCAGTGAGAGAAGGCCTTTGCCCAGTAAGGCAGGGTCAGGAACTGACACCTGCATCATTTTGGCAGAAGTTGGAAAATAGTCACAGAAGAGGAGGCAGGAGCTCCTTGAATGCTAGTCTGAAGAAGCCTGGATTTCTATCTCTGAAGCAAAAGAGAGTATTGGAATAATTTAAACAGAGGTGTGACACAAAGGAAGTAGAGATAAATAGAAGATTACCTATGTGGCAGAGAAGGATAATTGAAAGACAAATTGCTGGTGTATTAACCTATCATGTTTTGACTCCAGCTTTTCTCACAGAGAATTTGAAGGCTCCAAGCAGCTGCTCGGTCCAGGGTAGGAGATGAATATATGCCCTCCACCCTTCTGCATCCAGATGTTTTTCCACCCATACAGGAGGAGGAGTAAGAGAGCGAACCAAAGCCTGGAGCAGGCCAGGGCTTTGCATCCTTCCTGCCCATGGATTCATTTCTGCTCTCCTCTGGCAACCTGCAAGATCCACTGAAGCTGCTTCCCATCCAGCCCACACTCTGTCTTCCTGTCTCCACTCTGGCTGCCTGCTGCCGCTTGAATTCCTAATAAAGTCACATGGCTGCAGGCCCTGCTGCTGCGTCCTTGAGCCTCCAGCAGGTCTGGCTTTGGCTCTCCCGCTCACAATCTGCCGTGGTGCAAACCCTCATCCCAGCGGCAGCTGTGGTCCCACAGACCCACAGCCCCGCAGGGGAGAACCCTCCAGGGCCAGCTGTGGAAATCTGGAGCCGCTGTCAGGACCCCTACGGTGCTGCGGGAGCCTGGGGAGATGTGTGCCCTTGGCCTTGAGCAGCCTCCTGGCCCTTCAGGTTCAGTTTCTTGCCTTTCGGATGCAGTCACCAGGACTAAGTACAAATCTCATGCCACTTGCTTAAGAGGGCAAGAAATTCGATCTCTTGATTTTCATTTTTCTGAAACAAAACATCATTACCATTTTGAGCCCCCAAATAGAAACAATCTTGATTACTATGAGGCTTAGCCTAACACATTTGTTTTCTGAAAGTGCAAAGATCACCTCTTGCCCACAGAAATTAATGGAGGAAATGACACTCGGGCTGGGACTTTGAAAGAGACATAAGGTCAGGACTGGTGGGGTGGAAGGCAGAGAAAGAGAGGGTGAAGACCGAAGACACGCAGCCTGCTGTTGGGTAGGTTTCAGTATACATGTTCTACGTCTTCACTGTGTAACAGAATTGCCTCTCAGATTTTAAAAATAAAAATCTTACTCCACCCCGATTCTGAAAGTTGAGTCCATTGGTCTCGGATGAACTCTGGGTATTCATATTTTGGGGGGGAGGGTGTTTCTGGGTAATGAATCCTGGGTCTTTGCACAGAACTATATCCCCAGCCCTTTTTATATTTTCTTTTGAGACAAATTTTCCCTAAGTCCCTAAGCTGTCCAGGCTGGTCTTAAATTTGCTATCCTCCTGCCTCAGCCTCACAGACTTTTAACAGTTTCCCAGGTGCTACCTATTAATAGGTAGGAGACCTCCAAACAAGAACAGCAGGTTCCAAAACAGCCAGAAGGCTCTAGAATGCATGCGGATCTCTGTGTTTCATCTCCAGAGCTTCCAACCCAGTAAGTCTGGGTTGGCCCAGGAATTTGCCTTTCCAGTGAGTTCCCAGGTGACACCAACAATGCTGGCTGGGGGGCCACGCTTTGAAAAATCCCTGGAACAGAGCACAGGAAGCATGAAGAACAAAATTTGGACAAAGATCATTTAGTTGGCTCATGAAAGTCTGTCATGCTGGCCTAGGAATTTCAGACTCCATTCTTTAGGGTTAGAGTGGGACCTGCTCAAAGCTGTGCATTAGGAAATCAGACCCGGCGGTGAAATAATGAAGGGATTGGGGAGGAGGAAACCGAAGACCAAGATTGCAGTGCAAAGGTCTATAACAGGCAACGGCCTAGGCCCACGAGAATGCAGCCTGAAGCCAGGCAGCAAGACTGATCTAGAAAGAGGAGGCAAGTGCTATCAGCAGAACCGTTGAAGGCAAATTCAGAAGACAGAATGCCGGTGTGCTATGAAGGAAATGGAGACAGAAAAGCACCATGGCACTCAGGTCTGGAGTCTGAGAAATGAGCACTGAGCAGGTCCAGGGTACAAAGTGACAGTCAGCTTTGACATCTGCATCTGAAGAGAGAGATGGCCCTTAAGCTGATGGAACTAAGAGCTTGGTCTGAGGGTTCAAGACACTGCTGTAAGGAAGAGGTCATGCACAGAAGGGTGAGATAAGGAGATTAGGTCTAAGGACTGATCCTAGAGTCACCTAGCTCAGACACCAGGCAGAAAAGGGACAGAATAGAAGCCCAGAACTAAAGGAAAAGATTAAAGTGGATGAGCTGATTGGTGGTACGAAACACTAAAAGGACTGCGATGATAAAAATTAAAATAAAAGAGCAATGTAGTGACAGTAACCTGTTAGGGAGCCTATCAGTGGAAAGAAGAGAACGAGTTCTGGCCCTGCATCGAGAGTGGCACAGGGTCCGCAACCCCACAGCCAGCCCGAGCCCATAGCCAGGCCAGTGCAAGCTCCGACCTCACTCTCCAGCAGTTGGCCTCCATCCACAGAGGACACAGGGTGTTTGGGGATCAAGGTCCTAGGACCTGGCATTAATGATTTGTCATCATCAAGCTGGTGGCTGCTCACCTCACCAAATGCCTGCGCACTAAGAAGCACAGTTTCTGTAAAGGCCCCAAACAGGTAGAGAGCCACCAAAAGCAGATGGTGTGTGGCTCAACACTTGCCTATGATCACAGGTCTCATATGTGACCCTGTGACTGGAGATGAGGATGCCCATAAAGAGATCACTGAAGGGACTGTGTCCCCTCGGTCATAGACAGCACTCAGCCCAGGTCAGCACAAGTGGGGGCTGCAGGACAATGAGCAATGGGCACCAGGAGATGGGAGGGGGCTTTGATCAGGGCTGGGGCACCACACGAACAACATTAGAGGCTTTATGAGCAGCCACAGACCACACAGACATAGTTGAAACTGCAAGGCCAGCAAAGACGGAGCCACAGAATTCTCCACTCTTCCACCCAGCAACACAAGCAGAGGCTGCCCACTCTCTGAATGAGGTCAGGACACCACTAGCACCCAGGAGGGGCTCATTGCTCCATCAGAAGCTTTGTTCTCTCCTATGTCGGCCTCACAGTGTGCTGTAATAACCCACATTTTCCATTTTCACTGTTAGGAAAGAAATAGTGATAAGAGAGCAGAGAGTAAAGGCATGCATTTCCCCTTTGCAGGTGTGGCCCATGCCCAGGCTTTCTAACAACCACACATGCAGGCTGACTTTGCCCAAGCTGTGTGAGGATAGTGCAGTTCCCCTAATGTGCTTTTCTGTCTACATCTGTGGAGAAGGGGTTGGAACTGACCCATCAGAAGACAATTTCTTCAAATTGCTGGAGTTCCTCAGAATCCTTGGCGCCCTCTCTGTGGGACCTCCAACAAAGTTTTGTGTTCACATTCGTTCGATGGACACTCAGGCCCTATGACTTTGCTTCAGTGGGGTTTGCCAAGTAGATTCTTGACACTGGGGTACTGTGATTAAGGATGTAACTGGTTTTCACACCAAACTGGGCTCCAGAGATTTCTGAAAAATCTTACATTGTCTAGACAGTAGCCTCTTTCCTGCTGAAACAAAATTCCTATAGAAAGGTCTGGTGCTGATGATGGGAAAGGATGAAGTTCCTCTGTATCAACTCTAAACCAATAACCAAGGATATCTGGATGCTTTGTGAAGGAGTCTGAGGTTCCCCACATAAGTAGGTGCGCAGGAAGGATGAGCAGCAGCCCAGGAGCTTCACTGGGCACCCTGACTTCATAATGATCGGATGGACATGAACTGTGAAGGGTAAGGGACTGACTCAAACCTCAGCTTTTCTGGAGAGCTAGGACTTTCATGTAGCACTTGTGTGTCCTGCAGGGTATTACTATGTAAATTCCTGCCTTGAAGAATCCTCGGAAGGTTGAGAAGATGAAGTAGCACTAACAAACTAAATGATGTTCCAGGAATTGCTGTAGGTTCTTAGATAGTAGATGCCTGTCGTACAGCCCACCCAGCTGCAGTGAGACCAAGGGAAGACTCTGGGCAGGCAGAGGAGAGGGAAAGAGAGATCACAGAAGGGAGCATTTCTCCTTCCAGAGGTCTACCATCCTTTCACCTTACTGTGGTTAAAGCACCTTCTCTCACCTCCCACCGTGCAGTTCATGGTGAGGCCGCCCTTCAATCTGAAGCTTGCTTTTGACCAGGACTACCCAGGGTTTCACATCACTTGTTCAGGGATTGCACAGATGGGCAAGTGATCCATCCCAGACTTATGACCATCGAATCCTGACTCTTGAGGGAATTATGGGGAAAGGTCTCATTCTGCTGGGATTGTAGAGCAGGGAGTGAGCCCAAGAGGGACTAGTGGCTCTCACCACCACATGCAAGTTCATTCAAGAAGAAAAGCGGAGTGAATAGAGGTAGAGACAAGCATTCCTGATTTGGAGGAAAATACAGTGGTGCCTCAGTTTAAGAACTTGATTTGTTCTATGATTTTGGAAAACATGGCCACATTTGCATTTGTGTGGGAAAGATGGCCACGGTCATGTTTGTCACCCACTGCAGAGTTTGAAACAAAAACCAAATTTTGCCAAACACTTCTGTTTGTGAACCAGATTGTTTGCAAACAAAAATATTCATGAACCAAGGTACCACTGTAATCCAAATTACTTAAAACCAATTGTGGCCCTCACCTTTTTAGTTGTATGAGCCAGCAAATTCCCTTTGGCTAAAGCAGGTTGGTAGTATTTCTGACATGTTCCCCCCTCAAAAAAGAAAGAATTCTAGCCTTTCCACCAAGAAAAAGTATGAGCTCAGGCTTAAAAGCCCAAAAATTTCTCAACTCAGACGAAGGCATTCCTGAGTCATTATCAGATCCAAGGGCCTGTACGTATTTCGAGCACAGTCTCTATCACCTGGAAGGTGCTTGGAAATTGTGGGTAGCACCCTGTTGTTTGAGTACTCACAGTCCTACAAAAGAGACTCACAACCAGCTGCAAACGACAGGATGACTTGTGGTAGGAGGGCTAACAGAGATGTGCTCAGGGTACCAGAGGACCACAAAGGAGGGGAGAGAGCACCTTGTGGCTGAACACAAAGAACACCTGCTAAATTAAATTGAACCGACTGGCATTTAGCCTGTCTCTACCCAGGAAATCATAAAGTAGTTGGCAAAGTGAGAGGGGGATGAGAGGAGACTACCACTTATTGAATATCTATTATGCTCCCTGCACTGTATGCAGCGTTTTCTCATTCAGGAGGGAACCCAAGGAAGTAACTGTGAGAGCTACT